>BHFT01021489.1:0-28534 GCA_004320025.1 Laticauda laticaudata
TAAAGAATAGAAGTTGCCTTCAGAAGTTGTGGGAGCGTCATCACTTGAGACTTTCAAGAAGAGATTGGACTCCCCTCTGTCAGAAATGGTGTAGGGTCTCCCGCTTGGGCTAGATGACCTCCAAGCTCCCTTCTAACTCTGTTAATCTGTATCTTCTTTATCTGTAAGCTAACAGACTCCCATTGAAAATTAGACTTCCATTAAAGACAGCGACCTATCTGAAATAGCACAGTGCCTCCTCCTTGATGGTGAGTGGGGGGTTGGACTAGACGACCTCCAAGGTCCCTTCCAACTCTGTTAATCTGTATGTGTAAGGTAGGCCAGGTCAGGAAACACACTGAAGATTGGACTCCCATTTAAAGACAGCCACCTATCTGAAATAGTATAGCGTCTCCTCGAGGGGGCAAGGGGTTGGACTTGACGACCTCCAAGGTCCCTTCCAACTCGACCATATCTGTACCTCCCTTCTCACCTAAGAACTCACTTACCTTTCTGGGGGTCAAGGCATTTCCCCCCCCCCAAAAAAAAAAACTTGGTCTCGTCTCCCACCCACCCACCCACCCGCGGGGCTCCCAGCGCTCCCGCGACCTTCGCGGAGATCATTTGCAAGAGGGCGCCCACGGGCGCCGCCACCTCCCGCCTGCCCCCCGGGGCCCCGTGCGCACCTGCTCGCAGCTTCAAGGCGGCTCGCAGCGCTCGGCAGGCGGCTTCCCGGGCCGCCCGGCCGTCCCCCGGCCGGTAAGCGACCGCTTGCAAGGTGGCCGGCAGCCCGGGATCGCGGCGGCGGCGGCGGCGGGAGGAGAAGACCCTCCGGAGCAGCCCTTCCAGCTGCAGCCGCGCCGCCTCCGGTGCCTCGGGGTTCTGCGGCGGCTGCAGCAACAGCACCACGCCGACCACGGCGGGCGGCGGGGCGGCGGGGAGCTGGGCGCGCAGGTCGCGTAGGATCTCGCGCAGGCGGCGCATCTCCCGCGGCCGCTCCAGCGAGGCGGGCAGGAAGAGCGCGAAGAGCAGCGCGCAGCCCCGCAACGGACGCCGCCCGCAGCCGCTGCGCACCCGAGCCCGCCGCCGCCTCCCCGCTGCAACGGCCTCGGCCTCCTCCTCCTCCTCCTCCGGCGGCGGCGGCGGCGGCGGCTCGGCGAAGAGATCGCGGGCGAAGGTCTGCAGCTCGGCCGGGCGCGCCTCGCCCGCCAGCCGCAGCGGCTCCCGGCTCCCCGCCCGCTCCAGCAGCGCCCGCAGGTCCCGCAGCGCCTCCTCCGGCTCCATGGCCCGCCGGTGCTGCCCGCCTTGGCCCGGCGCTTTTCTACCCCGCCGCGCCAGGCGCCGCCTCCGCAGGGACGGGGGAGAGAAGGAACCCGGCCGGCCCGGTCCGAGTCCCGGCGATCGCCGCCGCCGCCGCCGCTGCAGCCGGGAGGGACGCCGCGAGAGGCCTCTCAGTTAGAGCAGGGGGTTGGGCTAGAGGACCTCCGAGGCCCCTTCCCACGCTCTTCTGGTTGATTGTTTTAACAGAGCATTTTAACTTCTCATCGCCTCCCGCTTGCGACTGTCGGACTGTAACTTTGTCTCTTGCATCCTTTCGATTCATATTGATTGTTTCCTAGTATGATTTGATTGCTTTTTGGACCCTTTGACTATCATGAAGTGTTGGACCGGATGATTCCTGACTCTTGACAAATGTCTCTTTTCTCTTATGTACACTGAGAGCATTTGCACCAAGGCAAATTCCTTGTGTGTCCATTTACACTCAGCCAATAAAGAATTCTCTTCTCTACTCTACTCTCTATTCTATTCTATTTTCTATTCTATTCTATTCTATTCTATTCTATTCTATTCTATTCTATTCTTTTATTCATACAATTTTTATTCTATTATATTCCTATTCCTAGTCTGTTCTTCATCCCAATATTTTATTCTATTCTTCATCCAACATTTATTCCTATTCCTATTTATCCTATCCTATCCTATTCTATTCTTCATCCAATTTCTATTCTGTTGTATTCTTCATCCAATAGTCTCTTCTGTCAGAATAACAGAGTTGGAAGGGACCTTGGAGGTCATCTTGTCCAACCTCCTGGAATACAGCATCCAGTTTTGGACACCACAAAAATGATGTTGAGACTTTGGAAAAAATGCAGAAAAGAGCAACCAAGAGGATTAAAGGCCTAGAGGATAAAACATACAAAGAACGGTTGCAGGATTTGGGTTTGGCTAGTCTAGAGAAAAGGGGGAACATGATAGCATCTTCCCGTATTTGAGGGGCTGCAGCAAAGAAGAGGGGGTCAACTTATTCTCCAAATCACCTGAAGGCAAGTCAAGAAGCAACAGATGGAAACTAATCCAGGAGAGAAGCAACCTGGGAACGAAGGAGAAACTTCCAAACACTGAGCATAATTAGCCAGTAGAACAAAAGTTGCCTCCACAGATCATGGGCACTCCATCCCTGGAGGTTTTCAAGAAGAAACTGGACAGCCACTTATCTGAAATAGTGTAGGTTTTCCTGCTTAAGCAGGGGGCTGGACTAGAAGACCTCCAAGGTCCCTTCCAGCACTATTCTAAGTTGATGGAAGGGAGCCCATCATCCTGAGCCGGCAGGGCTGGGAGAATCCCGGATCCCTAGGGAGGGCGATGGGTTGGGGAAGGTTTGTGCTCACCCTTGCTTGCTTGCAAAAGTGGGGTGCACATCCATTGAGAAGGCTGGGCACACTTTCACAGACAACACAAACAAAAGCGCACTCTGGCAAGCATCTTGTCTATGCCTGGGATTTCCTGGTGGTCTCTTGTCCAAGCGCTAAACATACTGAACTGCTGTGTGCATGGAAGCTCAGCCAATCCTGCCATGCGGTCTTTGTGTACTGGGGATTACGCCAGTCCTGGGGTACAGCATGCAGACGTTCACACAGTAGTGCTCTGGAAGGGACATGGTTTCCCTGAATTTAACTGCTTAGAGAGGGCTGTAAAGTACTGTCAAGCGGTATATAAGTCTTAAGTGCTGTTGTCTGTCCCCGGGATTTCCTAGCGTTCTCCTGTCCAAGCACTAGACATGCTGAACTTCCGTGCACAAGGAACTCAGCCAACCCTGTCATGCAATTCCCTCTGGAGTGAATGCCTTTTCCCAGGGTTCAGCAGGCATAGATGCATGTGTTGTGGCCCACCAGCAGAGCTGGCGGCAGACTCAGACAGTGAGGAGGCTGGGGAGGAACATGGGCCAGTCCTGGAGTCTGGAGAAGGTTCTGACGAGGGCTCTGCGTCGGAGGCAGTGATGGGGCCAGGGCTGTCTGACAGTTATCAGCTGCCTTAGGAGTCGGAGATCAGTGGGGCAGAAGAGTAGCTGGAGCCTGTTCCCAGTGTGCACATGCACAGAGCTGCCAGGAGAAGGGAACAGTTAAGGAACAAGGGTCGACTCAGGAGTGAAGCCACAGGTGGATGGTGAATGGCCCCTCCGGTAAGGAATAAAGAGGAGTGAAAGGGGAGTGGGGTTTGCTGGAGATAATTAGTTCAATTCATTCGGGTGAAGATCTGTTCCTGACTTCTTGCCAAGTAATTGCTGCTACAGCATGACGTTTGGAGGATATCGCCCTGGCAATTCTCCAAGCCTCTTCAGTCTAGTTGTGAAATTTTATGAAAGGCTGTTTGCCGAGACTTTGCTGGAGGGGAATTCACTTTTAACCTAAATAAAAGGGGTTTTATTGGGATGAGGAGTCGCCTTTGTGATCTTGAGAAGCCTAGGTCAGAACAGCGTGCACAAAGCCACATGCAGAGCGAAGCTCGCACCCTAAGACCAAACCTCCACATGTTCTGACCCAAACCTTGGTCCAAGTAAACAAATACCAAACAGAGATAAAAGCAAAACCTTTAAATGTTTCTCTGTGAATTCCGTTCATTCATGGTTAAAAGGCTATTATGCTAAGAAATATTCCAAACAAAAAGTCTCCAAACACAAACCAAGATAGTCCGAACGTACACCAGGCTTGGAGTGCAAGAACTTTGCTTCCTGCAAAGAATCCCACACTCTCAGGCTGGCTTTTATCCCTTAAGGGAGGAGCCATTACCTTGCAGCCTTACTCCCAAGTTGCCCGTGCTGCTGCAGCTGCTCTTTCCTTCGAGCAGCCCTGTGTGCACACGCACTGGGCACAGGCTCCTCAGGAACCTCCTCATCACTGCTGCCAGCCTCCATAATCTCCGAAGGCAGCCCTCCACTCCCTGATGGTCCTGGCCCCATCAATGCATCACACGCAGGTCCCTCATCTGAGTCCTCGCTCTCTGAGACCTCAGCCATCCACACCAGCTGTCAGCAAACCACAACACCACGGGAGAAGTGTGTGCATTACACAACCCTCAAACTTAGGTTTGCTGCAGGGAGCTTGGAAATATTTGCCACTGGAGGTTCAGGAACCTGTTTTTGGGAGGGACGTGCAACAGTGGAGTAAGACGGAGAGCCTAGCAAATGGCACCACAACAGCCTCTTATTTTTTTCCTTTTCCACCCCTGTTTGGAGTTCCCAGCAAAAACCTTTTGCAAAACAAGGCTGTGTGCTGGGATGTTGCCTAAACAAATACGGCCTTTAGCACTTCCTTCTCAAATATTCCTGCTTAGAAAGGTTTCCTTCCCTGCTTATAAAATCAAACCTGCCCCTCTATGTCTCTGCCGCCCAAAAGAAAATGGGGGAGGATTAAAGTTGCAGCCTGATCCACATCGCCTTTAAAGTAAAACCTAGTGCAGTGATGGTGAACCTTTTCGGCACCTAAGTGCCCAAACCTGAACCACGCATGCATGCACGTGCATGTGTGTGTGCCAGAGACAAGGTGGCCGGTGCGCATGTGCCTGTTTTGGGGGGAGGTTTTGAGGCCCTTTTTCAGGCCATTTTTTGATGTGAAAAACGGCCTGAAAATGGTCCCCCCAAAAAGGCCATTTCCTGGGCCATTTTCAGGCTGTTCTCTAGACTGTTTTCAGGCCGTTTTGGGGCTGTTTTCTGGGCTCTTTTCTGACTGTTTTCAGGCCATTTTTTCCACACCAAAAACATATTTGAAAATGGCCCAAAACACAACTGGAAAATGGCCTGGTTCTTTGGCCATTTTTGGGTCATTTTCATGCCATTTTGGGGCTGCTTAAAGGCCATTCTTTGCACCAAAATGGCCCAAAACATGATTGGAAAACGGCCTGGTTTTTTTGGCCATTTTAAAGCCATTTTGGGGCTGCTTAAAGGCCATTCTTTGCACCAAAATGGCCCACAACACGACTGGAAAACAGCCTGGGTTTTTTGGCCATTTTAAGGCCATTTTGGGGGCATTTTAGGTCATTTTCAGGTCATTTTGGGGCTGCTTAAAGGCCATTCTTTGTGCCAAAATGGCCCAAAACACGACCAAAAAATGTCCTGTTTTTAGGCAAATTTAAGGCCATTTGGGGGCCATTTTAAGGCCATTTTCAGGCTGTTTTGGGGGCTGCTTATAAGCCATCCTTTGCACCAAAATGGCCCCCAGAACAGCCTGAAAAAAGCCCCAAAGCGGCCTGAAAAGCAGCTTGTTTGGGGGCCATTTGGGGGGCTGTTTTCCAGTGCTTTTTCTGGCCAGCACCAGAAACCAGAAAGCAGCTGGTGATGGTGCACGTGCCCACTGAGGGGTCTCTGTGTGCCACCTCTGGCATGTGTGCCATAGGTTCGCCATCACGGACTTAGTGAAATGAAGACTCATCCTGGAATCGTGGCCATGAACACTTGCTTTCCGCAACCAAATGTTGCGCCTGGCCACACAGCCCTGCAATTGGAGTGGGGTGTCAGATCCACCCAATCAGATTCCTTAGGATCTCTCCTTTGTGAACAAGATCTAGGGGAAAGCCTAGCTGAGAAATGACCTTTTCCTGCCTCTCTTCCTTTCAGTTCTGATTCAAAATGCATCAAAGATGCAGACATGTTGAAGTCCCAGGTCAGTGTTGCAAGGGAATATATATTCTGCAATGGGCTGACTTGCTGTCCAAAACGGACCGTGGATTTTATTTTGTAGGAAGTTAGCACCCACGCCTCTTGTAGAAAAATGAAACATCCTAGGAAATATGAAAAAGGCAGAATATTTCCCCTAAAAAGAACGGAAACTCACCTCAGAAGCAGAAACTCAGCCCCCCTCACACCTTTCCTAATGGACCATTATTCTGGCCTGGGCCAGTCTATTTTACATAACAAAGATCTCCTCCAGGTAGAGCTATAGGAATTGCCCAAAGCCCTTTCATGGCATCATCACCCAACAAGGCTCAACCAAGTCTGGAACTCAGGACAGCTTACAGAGTTGCCCCTGCATGGCCCCATGGGAGCCAGAACACAAGCTCAAATTCAAATCCCAACAGAGGGTATTTAAGAGACTCTCAGCATCTCAGTCCTTCCTTCTTTTCCTTCATCTTGAAGCATGTGATAGTTCTTTTTCACTTTGGAGCTCCAGGCCATGTGGTCCTCCTGTCCACCATTAAACCTTCCAAGCAGCCTCCATGTTTCCAGTGTCTTTTCCCCACTTGAAATTGAACCCAGAAGGATGATTCTTCCAACATTAAAAAAAAAATATTGTGTGTAAACGTTGTGTGCATTCTGGCTTAACACAAAACAGCCTTGACAACTTGAAGACCTGTGGACTTCAACTCCCAGAATTCCCCAGCCAGCCTTGTCTGTTTCTTTTTTCTCATAATCTCCTAAAGTGGAGAGAGATTGCAGAGGAAGGGATCACAAGAGAGCAAGCTGTGCTGGCTGGGGGATTCTGGGAGTTGAAGTCCACAAGTCTTAAAAGTTGCCTAAGGTTGGACATCCTAATGTATTCACAGTTATACCTTCCTCTCGTTCAAAAAAGAATAGCTATACCAGTCTCCAAATAGGTCAAAAAAGTCAAGATGGCTGCCCAATGGTCCGGGTTGAACCTTGGCCTGTTTTTACACTGCAGTTGAGGGCCTAAATATCAGAAAGAGGGGTGCACCATAAGAGAGGTTGCTATCCTGGCCCTTCTCCCCCAACAGTACTGACTGGGGGGCTGCTCTTTAAAATTCCCATTTTTTTAAATCTTTAACACCAACCTTGACCTGTCCTTCCAACAGGCTGAGAACCGAATGGCTCAGCTGAACGTAACCACCAAGGTCCACCCCTAATCTATTTACCTTTCTCTATTGATTAACTGCCCAAAGCTCAGCTACTCAGTAGCCTCAATTCCTTCTCTCAGACACCCATGAGTCATAAGTATTTTGGGCTATGCAGCAGGTATCTAGCTGAGCAGGTGATGGGTTTTGTTTTGCCGTGGCCTTCTCTGTATTCCTGGCTAACTGTAAATTTACAGTGCAGCACGATAAGAAAAACTGTGACATAACATGGGCCAGAACGAGAATTGCATATTTCCTTGCCAATATCTGAATAATCCCAGATGTTACAAGGAGACTAAGCTAGAAACTACAGGGAGTTAGTTAATCTTGTGGCTGTGGGGTGGAAGCAGATAAAAAAACCACCAAAAGATTCGTTGATCCAAGGAAAACAAGGTTTTATTCACGTGTCTGCAGAGACGGGTCCCCTCAGGCATTGAAGGAACACAGAGCAAAATTCAGGCAGCATTTTTATCCCCTCGTACAAGGGCTTGGCTCACATTCTTTCTGTTTTCAAATTGACACATATATTTCGAAGGTTCATACTAGCTCCCTATCTAGCAAAAGCAATTACACGGTTTTTGACATTGCAGCACTTTATTAACAGTTCCCCATTGTTCTAGCTTTATCTTGTTTTTTCTCTTGTGCACAAACTGGAACACTTTCTTATTTAGCAGGGCTACTGAGTTTGAGACACACTTCCTTAATTCAATTCAATGGGCCATCCAACATGACTTCGGTTCTGCTCACATGGCTAATAGGCAGAACAATATTCTCTTTCTACTTGCCCGCAACACCAACCCTGTGGATTGGGCTGAGAAAGAATGATTGGCCCAAAGTCACCCAGCTGGCTTTCATGCCTAAAGCAGGACTAGAACTCCCTGTCTCCTGATGATTGAACCAAAGTCACTCAGCCAGTTTTTGTGCCTAAAGTGGGATTGGAACTACTGTCTCCTGATTTTCTAGCCTGATGCCTTAACCACTAGCCCTCCTCATCATTTTCCCTGGCCAGGGGACACGTTCCAAAGTTTTGGGCTGCAACCCCACCCCCCTTCATTTTAGTTTACAACTAAAATCAAACTCTACAATTGTACCCATGGCAAAAAAAATAGCATTCTAATATAATGCAGACAATCCCTAACATGAAACAAGTACTACCTGCAAACTACCCATATTAATATGAATTGGATAAAATAATTCAAAGTGAGAAAATGAAGAGACCGGAAAAGAGGCGAAAAAAAAGCTGAACCAGAAAGAAGCAGTGTCCAGAAACATTTCAGGGTTGATTAAACAAATTCCCCTAGATTTAGTTGTTCGTCTCTCTCTCTCTCTCTCTAAAGGAATGGAATAGAATAAGGAGAATTAGAATAGGATAGGATAGAAATGGATAGGAAGAATAGAAATAGAAGAGAGTGCAATGGAATGGAAGAAGGAGAATGAATAGAATAGAATAGAATAGAATAGAATAGAATAGAATAGAATTCTTTATTGGCCAAGTGTGATTGGACACACTTGGAATTTGTCTTGGTGCACATGCTCTCAGTGTACATAAAAGAAAAAGATACGTTTCGTCAAGAGATCATCAAGTACAACACTTAATAATAGTCATAAGGGTACGATAACACATCAAATCATACTAGGAAGACACTCCATATAAATCGTAGGAATACAAGCGACAAAAGTTACAGTCATACAGTCACAAAGTGGGAGGGGAGTGGTATAAGGAGTGATGAAAAAGATTAACACTAAGTATAGTGGCAACTTTTGTAATTAGTTGGACAGTGTTGAGGCAGAGTGGTGGTGTTCAGGGAAAACCTGTCCTTGTTGTGCTCGTGTGGTTCTGGGTTGCAGGGCTCAATAGCATCATTTGAGGGAAGGAGTTGACCCAGTTTATTGTCGCGGATGTTGAGGGATCTGTTAGATTTTTTACCGCCCTCTTTTTGGACTCAGGGTGCAGACCAGGTCCTCCATGGGAGGCAGGTTGGTAGTAATTGATTTTTTGCAGTCCTAATTCCTCTCTGGAGTCTGTTGTCGTGTCCTGTAGAACTGAATCAGCAGGTCCTTGGGCATCTACTATCTATCTATCTAATCTATCTATCTATCCTAGTCTATCGTATGCGTAGCATGCTAGGGTGCGAATCTTACTAATTTATTCGCGTAATCTGGATCTAGTCTAGTCTTCTACGTCCTACCTACCGACCTATTCCCCTTTTAAAATTTCTAGTTGAAATGGCTACTTGAAGCTGGTTTCTGCAGGTCACACAAAGGGAACGCAAACGCCATCCAAGCCTCAATAATGCAAGGGTTAGATGATTGCAACACGCAGGATGTTTGGAAATTGCAACTGCCTTGTCGGGCAAAAAGGATCAGGATCATATGTTAAGTTAGAAATAGAAATACATACAGATTTATTCAAGCGTATACACAGGAGTCTAGTCGATCAACAGGGCTAAATGGGCAGCGATAAGGCTCAACAGAATTCAAGCGATTGTTTGTAGCAACCCAAGGACTCTAAACTGATGACGCATTTAACTCTGTCCCCAGCTCTACTTGTTTTCTCCTACATGCCTTCAGAAAAAGATGTGACATCCGGACCACTTTAGCTAGTAAGCCAAGCATGGCCAGACCAGATTAGTACTTGAATGGGAAATGGGGACTAGTAGATCAGTGGTGGCTAACCTTTTTGGGCTCCTGTGGCAAAAATTGTGTGTGCGCTGGCAAGTGCGCGCTTGTGTGCCAGGGCCCAGAGGTAATGTGCCTCTCCCACACCCCCTGCGCTTACAAGCGCAATTCCCCACCCCATGCCACCCCCTTATATGCACTGCACCTCACAGCTGGTTTTCGATCGGTTAGAGGCCTTTTTCGGCCTCCCAGAGGCTTGAAAAAACCCTCTGTAGGCTTTGCAAGCTGAATAATAGGCCCTTTTCATCACTTCCAGTATCACAGGAAGTGACAAAACAGTCCTATTATTCGGCCTGCAGAGGCTTTTTTCAAGCCTCTGGGAGGCCGAAAAAGGCCTCAAACCAGTTGTGAGGTACGCGCATGCGCAGTGAGGTAAGTTTGCCTGCGGCTCGCATGCCGGCACAAATGGCTCTGCGTGCCACCTGTGCCATAGGTTCGCCATCACAGTTAAGTAGTCTTACTAATAGCTTTCACTTAAAAATTGCACGATTCACCAAACTGCAGTGATTCGTTTGAACAACTAAGGCAAAAAAAAGTTGCAAAATGGGGCAAAACTCACTTTTAACAACCGCCTTGCTTCATGATATGTGGGGTTTCATTATGATCATCGAGGGCTACCTGTACGGCAAAGGGCAGGTTAATGCTTAATGTTAACTCTTTGAGAGAGGCCTCCTGTGACCTGGGTTAGGTTCCGTGGCAGCAGCAAGCTGCAAAGCTTAAAAAAGAAAGCCCTTTGAGGGGCTGGATGGCTCACAACTATGCAACATAAATAAATAAAAAATAAAGAACCTCCCACCCACTCACCCCCTTCATTTATTCAGCTGGGAAGGTGGTTTTGCAAAGCATTAAAAATTTCCGCCAACAGCAACAGAGAAAGGGTGAGCATTTCCTGTGGCTGTTGTTTTCCCTTTGTTTTTGTTTTTTCTCAATGGACGTGCAAAGATGCATCGCTTGCTCTCCAGGAGGATGAGAGGTCGGGGCTGGGGAGGGAGTAATCTGGAGTTCCAAAAATAGCCCCGTACAAATAAGGGGGGTCAGGAAGCAGAAGAGCGCAGCATTATTTCAGCCGACGTTCTGCTTAACGAAGGCTGTGGTCTTGGGAGCCTGGTTTATTCAAGGCAGAGGTAGCCAAGCCCGGTCTGTGGACAGGCAATGGGCAGCACAATAGAATAGAATAGAAAATAGAATAGAGTAGAATAGAATTAGAATGGAATGGAAAGAATAGAACAGAAATAGAATAAATATTGGAATGAAGAATAATAATAGGATATTGGAATGAAGAATAAAATAGAATAGGAATAGAATAGAAATAAAATAGAATAGGAATAGGAATAGAATAGAAATGAAATAAAATAGAATATAGAATTATTTATTGGCCGTGTGATTGGACACACAAGGAATTTGTCTTGGTGCAAATGTTCTCAGTGTACATAAAAGAAAATATACATTCGTCAAGAGTCATAACGTACACTTAATGATAGTCATAGGGTACAAATAAGCAATCAAATCATATTAGGAAACAGTCAATATAAATCGTAAGGATACAAGTGACAAAGTTACAGTCCTACAGTCACAAGTGGGAGGGGGTGGGTGATAAGGAGTGATTATGAGATTAATAGTAGTGCAGACTTTGTAAATAGTTGGAGAGTGTTGAGGGGATTATTTGTTTAGCTGAGTGATGGCGTTCAGGGAAAAAACCTGTCCTTGTGTCTAGTTGTTCTGGTGTGCAGCGCTGTATAGCGTCGTTTTGAGGGAAGGAGTTGACAGTTTATGTCCAGGATGCGAGGGGTCTGTAGATATTTTCCCAGCCCTCTTTTTGACTCGTGCAAGATCCAGGTCCTTGATGGAAGGCAGGTTCGTAGCCATTGTTGTTTCTGCAGTCCTAGTTACTCTCTGGAGTCCGTGTCTGTCCTGTTGGGTCGCAGAACCGAACCAGGCAGTTATAGAGGTGCAGATGAGAGACTCCATCATTCCTCTGTAGAACCGGATCAGCAGCTCTTTGGGCAGTTGGAGCTTCTTGAGTTGGCGCAGGAAGATCATTCTTTCTTTCAATCGCCAGATTCTGGTCCCACTTTCGGCATGGAAGCCAAGCTGGGTGACTTTCAGCCTGTCCCTCTCTCAGCCCAACCCACCTCACAGGGTTGTTGTTGTGGGGAAAATAGGACGAAGCAGTATTAGCAAAGTTCACCACCTTGAGTTATTTGTAAAAATAATAAAGGCAGGACATAAGTTATAATTCTCTAATCCATACAGCTAAATGGTTTTTCTGCATGGGGGTGCCTCCAGGTTGAAACAAGATGGTACTTGAGGTCCTTCCCAATCTTACAGCTCTAAGGATTCTACATAAGCAAAGAGCAGTTTATAAAGCTAAATAAGGTCAAGAATTAGATTACTGCACATCAAGGAACAGGTAGTCCTCAACTTACGACTGGCTGCTTCGTGAATGTTAGCAGTTACGATGGACACCCAAAAAGATACTTACAACCCAGATTCAAAGTTCTGACACCTGATCCTGGCAAAGGCAGAGGATTTGGGGAGTTTGGCCACCAGCCCACATTCCTGGCTGTTTGCAGCATCCCAGTCACGCCAGAAACCTTTACATGGGTTTGCTTAACGACCTCCACCAAAAATTGTTGTAAAAACCAGGTCTTAAATGAACAGCATGATTCATGGCTGCAATTCTAGACTCAACTACAGTCATAAATCAAGGACTAATTTATTGTGGAAAACTGTCACCACTGAGTACATGCAAAATTCTAGCAGAGTTGCAATTAATGTGGAACACGGCTTTATTTTAATTGTTTCAGTTAGCAATAAAGAACCCTCTGCTGCCCATCGAAAGGACGAATTATTTGTGTCGTCTAAGCTGCCACAGACCGAAAGTAAAAGGCAAGACAAGACAAAGTCTACAAAAGTGAAATATACTTTCAATTTTATTTGCAGCATACATTTAGACTCTGGATGGATACAGCATCTGTGAAAAGAAAACAAAAATGCTTACCAGACGTAGACAGAAGCAGAATCCTCCTGTAACCATTTTTCTGCCTTTCCTATGACCTCCCCCTCCCATTTCACCAACCCAACTGTGACTCTCTGCAGCCCCAGGAAAGGCGTTTTAAGTTCAGGGGTGTCAAACTCAAGGCCTGGGGACTGGATCTGGCCCACAGGGTGCTTAGACTGGCCTACGGCAACTCTGCTAGTGAAAATGGAGCTCAGGTGTGTGTGTGTGTGTGTGTGCATTTTCACTGGCAGAGGGCTAGAAAAACAAACCAAAAACAAAAGGGAGAAATGTTTCTCCTTTTGCTTTTGAGCATCCAAGAAGGGACAGGAAAAAAGAAAGGGAAAGAGGAAAGACCAATTAAAAGATGGAAAAATGGGAAAAGAGCAAGGAAGGAAAAAGAAGGAAAGAGGGGAAGGAAGAAGAAAGGAGAATGGAGTGGGAAGGAAAAAGAGGAAAAGGAAAGAGAATGAAGAGGGGAAGAAAAAGAAGAGAAGGAAGGAAGGGAAAGACGAAGGAAAAGGAGGAAAGATGGGAAGAGAACAAGGAAGGAAAAAGAGGGGAAGGAAGAAGAGAGGAGAATGGAGTAGGAAGGAAAAAGAGGAAAAGGGAGGAAGGAAGGAAGGAAGGAAGGAAGGAAGGAAGGAAGGAAGGAAGGAAGGAAAGGAAGATGAGTTCAGTGTTACGCCCACCCTGGCCATGCCTCCAGTCACACCCACCATGGCACACCCTTGCCACGCCCCACACTCCCCCCTCTGCCCCCCAAGGTCAAGCACAACCCTGATGTGGCCCTGGATGGAATCGAGTTTGACGCCCCTGTTTTAGCCAAACAGAGGGTGCAGTTCAGTGCCCTTGCACTGAATTAAAAAAAATAAGAATAAAAATCAGATTCATCATATTTGCAGGGTTCTTTTTTTTTTTTTAAGAACCCTCNCATATTTGCAGGGTTCTTTTTTTTTTTAAGAACCCTCAAAGCAGATTTCAAAGCCCCCCCACCCCACCCCGGCCTGAAGGCGCTCTCGTCCTCACCACTCGGATCCGGTGTCCAATGGCTTTGGCAGGCAGGTTGGAGCGGAATTTGGCTCGCACCATGCCGCTGTTTCCGTGGGCGCGGGTCACCTTCCCCCAGATGACCCTGGTCCTGTTGGGCTTCCCCCCAGGAGTCACCGTGTTGCTGGCAAAACGAGAGAGAGACACTCTGTTAGAAACCCTGGCAAATGGATAGGACAGGTGCTCTGAAAAGGCCAGCCTTGATTTACAACCATAATGATAACCTGTCAACCTCCACCATCATCCTCTTAGCCATTGTCTATCCACTGCACGATGAAGGCCAACCTTCTTTGGCCAATTGGGCCCACGTTTACACCATCAATCCATCTTGTTTTAGGTCTCAAGAGCACAGAAATTCACCCTCTGCCTCAACTCTGCCTTGCACCAAGAACTGCATCAATAGAAGACTCAAAGGTGCTTTTTCAAGAGAATCCGAGTAAGAGTAGAATTGGAAGGGATCGTGGAGGTCTTCTAGTCCAGCCCACTGCTCGAGGAGACCTTAGACCAATGATGGCTAACCTTTTTCAGCACTGAGGGCCCAAAGCGCTCGCGCACGCACCCTCAAAATGCAATGTGTGCGCATCTCTCGTGCATGCGTGCCACTTCCACAGGTGTGCATGTCCCCCGCGCATACACCTGCATGCGCCCCACTCCTGCACATGTGTGGCAGAGACCCAAAGACCAGCTGGCTGGTAGGAGGCACGCATATGCAGCAGAGCTGAGCTGGGGCAACAGCTCGCGTACCCACAGAGAGGTTCTGCGTGCCATCTGTGGCACGCGTGCCACACGTTCCCCATCACAACCCTATACTGTTTTATGACACCCCACAACACAAACATGTAACAAGACCCATAAGGCCTTGTTGTTGCTTTTAACCCCACATCTACCATCCCGGTGCGTAATGACAACAGAACCACACGCTAAATTGTTGGGTCCTCTTTAGAGAAGGCGGCCTCCAACCTTGGCCATTTTAAGCCTGGCAGACTTCAACTCCCAGAATTCCCCAGCCAGCAGTTTGCTCTCTTGTGATCCCTTCCTCTGCAATCTCTCTCCACTTTGGAGGGGTAAGAGAAAAAGAAAGAGACATGGCTGGCTGGGGCATTCTGGGAGTTGAAGTCCTCCAGGCTTAAAGCGGCCAAGTTTGGAGATCCCTGCTGTTACTATTCCTCTTCTCATCCTTCCTTTCACCCATCTCCTCCCACTTATGACTGTATGAAAGTAACTTGGTGGCTTTGCATCCTTACGATTTTTAAAATTGACTATTTGCTAGTATAATTTGATCACTTATTATTGTTTCCTTGTATGATTCAATTGATTTGCACCCTTTGATGACTATTAAGTGTTATACCTATGATTCTTGACGAATGTATTTTTTATTTTTATGTACACGAAGAGCATTTACACCGAAGACAAATTCCTTGTTCAGTATTCTACATTCGGAGACTCCAACCTTGGCCACTTTTAGGACTGGTGGACTTCAACTCCCAGAATTCTCCCCATCCAGCACAGCTTACTCTCTTGTGATCCCTTCCTCTGCAATCTCTCTCCACTTTGGAGGGGTAAGAGAAAAAGAAGCAAACACGCCTGGCTGAGGAATTCTGGGAGTTGAAGTCCACCAGGCTTAAAGTGGCCAAGGTTGGAGACTCCCTGCTTTAGAGCAGCAAATCTTTCCAGGAGACCAGGGCATTTCATCGACATTGCGAAGATTGTGTGCGCACACAGACCCACAAGATGGGAGCATGAAACAAGCAAGCCCTGTGATCGGCGACTCACTTTTTGGCCTTGTAGACGTAGGCGCATTTTTTCCCCAAGTAGAATTCGGTCTCGTTGCGGGAATAGACGCCTTCCACTTTCAGCAGGGCTGTGTGCTCCCTCTGGTTTCGGAGGCCTCGTTTGTAGCCAGCAAAAGTGGCCTTGCACCACAACCTAGGGAATGAAGAACCTCACAATTAACACTCTGGACACAACCAAGGCACAAAACAAGGCAATGCTGAGGAGCAGATCTCCCATGGCTGCTGGGTTCACATACAACACCAGGCACCCCAATTCTGCCTTACTATATTAACGCAGCTCATTGTATATCCATGCTTTTATTTTTTTTCTGAGGGGTCCTTGGTGGTCTCTGAGCTTGATGGGTTTCTTGGAGACATTTCTTTTTTTTTTTAATAAACTTTATTCAGTTTTCCAACAATTTAAAAAAACATAAAAAATACACAATTATATCAACATTGAAGACATCATTTAATTTCTTCATCATATTCTTATATTTAATTTTCTACTACATTGCAATTGTTACATTTTACTTTTCCTACTAATTCACTATTGCTTACTCCTTTTTTGTCACTTGTTACATAGTACATTTTCTGTTAATTCTACATTCAGTATATATAGCTTCATAACCCTTAATTACAGAATGACTTTTCTTTCTATTCTCAAACCACATATGTAAACCAAGCGTCCCAGACTGAATATCGACTCCTCTCTATTATTTAACTCTAAAGTCAATCTGTCCATTTCTGTGCTGTCCATAATTTTCCTTATCACTACTCCCTCTTGTGGTAAAGCTCCCTGTTTCCAGTGCTGTGTCTATGTAATCCTAGCAACAGTTGTGATATGTAAAATAACGCACTGCTCAAAAAAATAAAGGGAACACTTAAACAACACAATGTAACTCCAAATCAATCACACTTCTGTGAAATCAAACTGTCCACTTAGGTAGCAACACTGATTGACAATCAATTTCACATGCTGCACATTGTGCAAATAGAGTAGACAACAGGTGGAAAGCAGAGGCAGTTGGCAAGACATCCCAATAAAGGAGGGGTTCTGCAGGTGGTGACCACAGACCACTTCTCGGTTCCTATGCTTTCTGGCTGATGGTTTGGTCACTTTCGAATGCTGGTGGTGCTTCACTCTCGTGGGAGCATGAGACGCGAGTCTACAACCCACACAAGTGGCTCAGTAGTGCAGCTCATCCAGGATGGCACATCAGTGCGAGCTGTGGCAAGGTTTGCTGTGTCTGCCAGCATAGTGCCCAGAGCATGGAGGCACTACCAAGAGACAGGCCAGTACATCGAGAGACGTGGAGGAGGCCATAGGAGGGCAAACAGCCCAGCATCAAGACGCTTACCTCCACCTTTGTGCAAGGAGGGACAGGAGGAGTCCTGCCAGAGCCCTGCAAAATGATCTCCAGCGGGCCACCAATGTGCATGTGGCTGCTCAAACGGTCAGAAACAGACTCCATGAGGGTGGTAGGAGGCCCGACATCCACAGGTGGGAGTTGTGCTTACAGCCCAACACTGTGCAGGATTGTTTGGCATTTGCTCTTCACAGATGAAACAGTTCACAGAGCACATGTGACAGACGTGACAGTTCTGGAGACGCCGTGGAAACATTCTGCTGCCTGCAACATCCTCCAGCATGACCGGTTTGGCAGAGGGTCAGTAATGGTGTGGATTGGCATTTCTTTAGGGGGCCCACAGCCCTCCATGTGCTCGCCAAGGTAGCCTGACTGCCTTGAGGTACCGAGATGAGATCCTCAGACCCCTTGTGAGACCATATGCTGGCGTGGTTGACCCTGGGTTCCTCCTAATGCACCAACAATGCTAGACCTCATGTGGCTGGAGCGTGTCAGCAATTCCTGCAAGACGAAGGCATCTACGGACTGGCCTGCCCGTTCCCAGACCTGAATCCAATTGAGAACATTGGGACATCATGTCTCGCTCCATCCACCAAGGCCACGTTGTACACAGACTGTCCAGGAGTTGGGGGATGCTTTAGTCCAGGTGTGGGAGGAGATCCCTCAGGAGACCATCTGCCCCTTATCAGGAGCATGTCCAGGCGTTGTAGGGAGGTCATACAGGCACGTGGAGGCACACATACAGGCACACACATGACTGAGCCTCATTTTGCCTTGTTTGAAGGACATTACATCACAGTTGGATCAGCCTGTAGTGTTTTTTCCCGCTTTAATTTTGAGTGTAACTCCAAATCACAGACCTCTATGGGTTTGCTTAAATTTTTATTTCCATTGATAATTTTTGTGTGATTTTGTTGTCAGCACATTCAACTATGTAATGAATGAAGTATTTAATAGGAATATTTCATTAATTCAGATCTAGGATGTCTTATTTTTGTGTTCCTTTTATTTTTTTGAGCAGTGTATATAAAAAGACTGTGCAGAAATGGACAGACTGACATTAAAGAAAGAAAAAGCATTTTTGATCATGGGACTTATATTTTATAAATAATTGGATAATAGAAATTAGGAGCAGGAAAAGTATTATGTAAGCAAATTGATCAGGCAATACACTGTTCACAAAGCACTTATATACATTAAATGTATAAATAAGGTGTGAAAAAAATATGTCCGTGCCATCGCTTCCTGTATTGATTGCAGCTTCTGACTCCTCTTCCAGGGCAGACCCAAGTAGAGAGCATTGCAGCAATCTGACCAAGAGATAATCAGGGCACAAGTGACTGTGCGCAGGACCACATGATCCAGATAAAGGCCAGCACAAAGTTGCACAAAGGCTCTCCTGGCCACAACTGCAGAATTTAACCAGTGAAAAAGTTTTGTTTTTAAGCTTCTGAATAATCTAGTGAGGGGGCTCCATGAAATAACCGCAATGTAACTGGGATGGAGATGTATAATAAAGCATGATGCCGTAGACTGAGCGAAAAGAAGAGGAAGGTGCACTCTTTGGGGGGAAAATAGCCTACCTGCCCGTCATTGTGTTGCCTTAGAAGTCCTGTTTCCAGCAGGCCTGCAGAAAAGAGAAACAGAAAGTTATTAGGATGAGACACATCAATGCAGCTTAATAAACCTGGTTTGGATACAAGCGATATTATGATCCATGTGCAGCCCTTCCCTACTGCTCAGGGTCTCCATCTTTCCAACTGAACCGGCAGCTGATTTTTTTTTTTTAATAAAAGGCCTCATTCCTGGTTTAAAATGCTGTTTTTCAACTTTGCCGGCTTGAAGACGGGTGGACTTCAACTCCCAGAATTCCCCAGACAGAAGTCCACCCGTCTTCAATCTGGCAAAATTGAGACATGCTGGTCTGAATGCACACACACCCCCCACCATCCATATGTGCATCGCCCTCTCAAGAAATGCAAGTAGGAGAACCAAGAGACCTTTAGTTCAAACTTGCGCTCTCTTTGCATACTCCTTAAGGGCAGAATCAGAACCCATGACAAGGACTCCCCTCCCCTGGCATCTATCAGCCTTCCCCAAAACCAGCCATTTTCAGATCTGCTCAAGATCCTCCCACCAGATGTCCATCCCATTTTTCTACAGAGATTAATTTGTAGACATCACTTCCATGCCCTGCAAAATTCTATGTTGCACATTTTAAACAAATAAAATATCCCACTAAAATGCCATTCTAACTTTCCTTGTTGTTGCACATATACTGGTCAGTACTGGTCTTCTTCTCTTGTTTATTTTCAGTAAAGAAAGTCCTGTGCTTTTATTTTTCATTCCTTCTTTCAATTTCATGTACAGTACTTTTTCAATAAAGCCCTAAACCTTTTGTGAATCTTTTCATACTTTGCCTAAATAGCTGCTCTCATGCTGTGTCAATGCCTAGGTATTATTATATAGGTAGTCCTCAACTTAAAACAGCTTGCTAGGTGACCACTCAAAGTTACAACAGCATTGAAAAAAGTGACGGATGACCATTTTTCACACTTATGACCACCTGCAGTGATTCGCTTAACAAGCACGGCAAGCAAAATAATACAGTGGGGCAAAATTTAAACACATTCCTCACTTTGCAACATAAATGTGGGGCTCCATTTGAGGACTACACCATGCCTAGGGAAAGCATATAGCATTATTAAAAATAATAGAAATATTTCAATACTTTGCCTGAAAGCATCACATGCCCTGTAGATTTCCTAGGCGTTCCAATACAACGCCAGGAACATACATAATAAGAGTAAAATAACATTAAAAATACAAATTATCCTCTATAACTAAGTGTTCCTCTACCGTGCCAGGTAAGAGCCCAAGCAAAACACTAGAAAAAGGGTTCTCCTTGCTACTAGTTTGTCAGTTAATAGCCCAGATTACTAACTGCCATAGTTAGCCATGTGTGCCCTGGCTCCTACCAGCAACTAATTCGAAAACTAACAATTCTATTACTGTCAATAATAATAATAATAATAATAATAATAATAATAATAATAATAATAATAATAATGATGATGATGATGATGATGATGAATAATAATAAATGATAGATGATGATGATGATGATGATGATTTGATGAATTACTGGTTTGGTAGTTAAATGGAGCCTCACAGTCCAGAGTTAATTTAACAGTGAACAGATAATCAGAGTTGGAAGGGATCTTATAGGTCATCTAGTCCAAACCCCCCCCCCCCCAAGCAGGAGACCTGACACCATTTCTGACAGGTGGCGGCCGTCCAGTTCTTCTTTGAAGCCTCCAGGGATGAAGCTCCCACAACTTCTGAAGGCAACTTCTGTTCCATTGAATACAGAGTAACAGGGTTGGAAGGATGGAGGTCATCTAGGTCCACCCCATGCAACCACTTCTGACAAATGGCAGTCGAGTCTCTTCTGGAAGTCTCAAGTGATGGCACTCCCACAACTTTGTTAGTTTACTTTATTGTCATTGCAATCGTACAACATAATTAAAATCGTCCTCATTTGAGGCTTTCAAGAAAGGAATTGGACTGCCATCTGTCCAAAAGGGTGGAGGCAGAGGTCCCCACAATTGGCAACTTTAAAGACTTGGGACTTCAACTCCCAGAGATTCTTCAGACCAGCATAGCTGCTGTAAAGATAGACCTCTGATGTAGGATCTCCTGCTGAGCCAGGCGGTGGGGGTTGGACTAGATGACCTACAACCTCCCTTCCAACTCTGATTATCTGTATCTGTAAATGCCACTTTCAGTGCACCCGATAACTATACAAATTAAAACACAAACACGCGTCCTTCGCATTCCATGCAATTGAATGGAAAACCCTTGATATTGCATTAATATTGCACCGTACCGTCCAATTCAATGGAGTTANTATTGAATGGTATTGCATTAATATTGCACCGTACAGTCCAATTCAATAGAGTTACTGCAGTCGAACTTTGAGGACGGGGGATCTGCAGTGCGGGGAATCTCGTCTGATCTCGGCTGCGAGGGGAGGGAAGGGATTTCCCCCCACTCGCCCACCCCGACCCCTCCACCCCTCCAGGCTCAAGGAGATCCCCGCACACCGGCCTCCCTTCCCAGACTGGCAGGGCAACGAGAGTCCTCCTCCACTCCTAGAGCGGATCTCGCGGCTTCAGACCAGGCCCCGGGTGAAGCCGGCATCCAACCCGCATCCCAGCCATCCTGCCTGTGTCCGCCGCCAGACCCGCCCAGTCTCACCGGCCGGCCCTTCCGTCCGCTCCCGCCGCCCTCCTTCCGCGCCCTTTCCCCCACCAACGACGCCGAACGGTCGCCGAAGCTGCGCTCACCTTCTCAAGCAGCGGCCCAAAATGGCGGCGCCGAGAAAGAAAAGGAGGGCAAGCCCGCCAGGCATGCTGGGATAGGGACTCGAGAAGGCCCCCTGCGCCTCCTTCCTCCTTGCCGGTCCTTAATATGAGCGGCTATCGTGTTTGCCTGACAGGAATCGTTCGGCTTGGGAGCCCGTCATTTTGTTATTCGGTCGTTTGTTTTTAAGCCATTCCTCCCCTGCTCTCACGCCCAGGGATGTATTTTCAAGACCTCGGAGGTCTTAAAAAGGCCGTCGTAAAAAATTCAGGAATTTATTTAGACGACCTATTCTCAGTGAAGGCCCCTTCGGACGCTTTCTGGTAACCATGGCGACCCCCTCTTTCTTGCGGAGGGAGTCCGGGTGAGCCCCCCGAAACTGCACGCTATTTAGGGGTCCCCCAACGCTCCTCGCTGGGTCGGGAAAGGTCTTTCGCCCAAGCTGTACGTGACAGCCGCCGCTGGCCTTCTCTGGGCGAGAAAGGGTCTGATTGGTTTGGTGCTCGGATGGGAGACCACCAGGAGATCCCAGGCTAGCCGGGAAAAACGTTATTTTTATGATTTATACGCCCCCCAGTCAGGGCTATCCTAAGCAGCATACAAAAACCAAGAGCGTGGCTGGTGTAACAATATACATTTTGAACCAAGGATCAGCATTTTGGCTGATCTCCAAAAGTAAGCCCAGGATTAGACTTGGCTTCTCTTTGGATGGGATACCACCAGGAGATCCCAGGCCTGTAGGAGGCCCTGGAAACCTTTTTTTAAAGCAGCTTTCTTGCTGCACCTCGGAAAAGGTGACACTTGGTGCTACAAAAAGCCAGCATTTGCTGTAGGACCCCTGCCTCCCTATGGCACTCAGCCTCATTCGCTGTAAAATTTTCTGATGATTTTGATGTCTTCTCATTGTTTTCTTTTTCATTGTTTATTCTGTTGTTCTATTCTTTTATTTCTCTTTTGTTTCTGCTGTTTTCATTTCTTCCTTTTCATTGAGTTACTGGAGTAACTTCATAGATACTTTGGCAAATAGTATAGTATAGTAGTAGTAGTGGTATTAGTACTATTAGTATTGTATAGTTTATTATATATTATTACAATACAATACAATACAATACTAATACTAATATTATACTACATAATACTATATTTTTATTATATTCCAGGAGCTTTTAAACTACAGAAAACCTGATTGAGAGTGATTGTTTTTTTTAGATCAATAGTATCCAGAAGTTCAGTTTTCTAATTAAAGTGTTATAAGTTTAGTCTGCACTGGTGCTTGAAACACTCATAATTTATAATCATTGGGAAGGGTTCTTTCTGGTAGGGAAAAGAGACAGCCGAGCTTGGAATATCTGGCAGGCAAGAAGAAGAAAAAGGTAGACCCTCCCTAGCTGTTCACAGAGTACATAAAATAGAATAGAAATAGAATAGAATAGAAATAGAATAGAATAGAAATAGAATAGAATAACAGAGTTGGAAGGGACCTTGGAGGTCTTCTAGTCCAGCCCCCTGCTTAGGCAGGAAACCCTACACCANCTTGGAGGTCTTCTAGTCCAGCCCCCTGCTTAGGCAGGAAACCCTACACCACTTCAGACAAATGGTTATCCAATCTCTTCTTAAAAACCTCCAGATTTGGAGCATTCACAACTTTTAGAGGCAAGTAGTTCCACTGATTAATTGTTCTAACTGTCAGGAAATTTGTCCTTAGTTCTAAATCTAACAGTTATGCAGAGACTTGCTTTAGTCAGGCAAGATTCAGTCTGTAGGTGGAATGACAATAAAGAACTACACGGAAGCAACTCCACAGGTCATTCCTAGTTCTTTGGGCCCAACAGCTCTCTAAGCTGAGCCTGTTCTTTTTTGGGGCCAGGGAATCATGGATCTGGATCAAGAACACTACCCCCAAGCTCCCTCCTCTGGACGCCATTCGGCTTTCCGCTGTCCTGGAAGACTGCACTGACCAGCTAGCCATCCTGGGCTACATCATGCCTGTTTCCTACGAGGGAAGGAAAGACGTGGAAGATGTAAGTGTCGTGCCAGGTTGTGAGAGAGTGACTGATGGGTGTTTGCAAGGAAACAGGAAATCATCCTGGATGTAGGAGCTGACCTAAAAGATCTAGTAGTAGACACCTGGCTGGGAAAAGGGACACAATTATCTACATCAGGCTTGTGGGCCAGCAAGCCAGGGAAGTGAAACTGGAGAGGTGGATTGGAAAACCCTCTGATCCACAGGACTTCCTTCTCACTGATCCATCCAACCATCTGCTAGGTTTCAATGTTGCCTGCTCTGGTTGGAACAGGAGGGCTAATTCTAACTGTTCACCATGTTGCAAATACAGGTAATTCTCCTCTTAAAGCCGTTTATCTACAGTGGTGACTTCTTTTGTGGCAGCGGGTTGGATTAGATGATCAACAAGGTCCCTCCCTTCCAACTCTTAATCTGTCTGTCTAAATAAATGACTCACTTTTTTTTTTCAGGAGTCTGGTCTTTCCTATCAGACCAAGTCCAGAAGGTGGAGCTGGAAGACAATTTTTTCAACATCTGGAGTTCTTGACTTTAGATCACAATCGAGTCCAAAATTTCTCCAGTTTTCTGTCCAATGCCAATGTTTCTCAACTTTGGCCATTTTTAAAAACAGTTTATTTATACATTTTCTCCTTACATACATAAGTGCCTTGTGAACAGTGTATTGTCTGGATTATTTTGCTTACATAATAGTACTTTTCCAATTCCTAATTTCTTTACCTCTGTCATCCCAACCATTGGTAAAACAAGTCCCGCATTTGAAAATATTCCGTATCTTCTTTTTCTTTCATCTTTAAGGTCAATCTATCAATTTCTGCACAATCTAGTATTTTAAAATTACATCTTCTGTAGGTGTTTCTTCATTTTTTCCAGTGCTACGCATATACAATTCTTGCTGCTATCAAAATATGAAATATTAAATATATATTCCCTGTATCATACTTATCTGATACCAGCTCGATACCTGTGCTTCACTACGAAACTATGTGGTTGGGCTTAGTTTTTGGGAAGGAAAATAAGAGGGGAAAAATTCATGAGCCTCTCCCTACCAGCATCCATCGGTATTCATGAGCCTCTGTCTACCAGCATCCATGGGTATCCATCTGGCTCGTGTCCTGTCAGTATGTCAGAATTGAGGGCTGTTTGGAAACTGAAAGAGTATTTGCTGTGTGAGCAAGGAGGAGAGGGCGAGGAGCCTGGGCATGGCTTAGCTCGGCTGTTCTGTACTAAAGCTGTTTGGTGCTGTGAAACTGAAACTAAAATTCTTCTCTGCTTGTGTTTTGCATTTGGAAGAGATTTCTTTTCAGGTGGGGAGGGGGAGTAGAACTCCTTAGCATCAGTGTGTGTTAATAATAATAATATAGGAAATTCTAATGATCTGATGGTAATTTTGAAAAGTCCTTTCTTAGTGAGCCCCTAGAAGCCAAGAGGAATCTACATGCCAAATTCCAAGTCTAGGCTTTATGGTTTCGGAGATTTTGTGATGATGCCCAAGTGGTATTTTGCTTTTATATATGGAGATAATACCAAACAAAAATATTTCTGGTTTAGAATCTATACACTGCTTTATTTTTTTTTTAACCATGTATGTATTTTTGTCCCTTTTTTTTTTTGCTTTTGCACAAGCAAAGACACACAACTGCCTAGGCTAGTGTTATTCAACCTTGGCCATTTTAAGAAGGAGGACTTCAATTCACAGAATTCTGGGAGTTGAAGTCCACCCATTTTAAAAGTTGACCAACGCTACTTTGGTCTCTTCTGAGGCCTCCTTCACACCTCTTTTTTTGCCTCTCCTTCAGCTTGATGAAAAAGGAATGCAGGACATCCTTGCCAGCCAGCAAGAGCTGAGTACAAAATACAGGAACCTGATGGACAAGAGGGCTGAGAGCCTGGCCAAAATCCCGGCCGAGTTGGGCAAAATAGCCGAAATTCGGTGGCAGCTGTTGGACACCAGCTCTGACCTGAAGCGGTCCAACCATCTCTTCACCATGGCCACCAGGCAGAGCGTTTTGTCCACAGATGTCCTCAAGAAGGTTCAGGTGGACAGGTAGGATTCAGAATCAGAATCGGAATGGAGCTGGAAGGGACCTTGGAGGTCTTCTAGTCCAGCCCCCTGCTCAAGCATTCCAGACAATTGGCTGTCCAGTCAGTGTTGGAGCACCAACAGATTCTGGTGGCAAGTTCTAGATTGCTTCTCTCCTTGATTGATTTCCATCTGTTGCTTCTTGTCCTGCCTTCAGGGGCTTTGGAGAATAGCTTGACCCCTCTACTCAAGCTGAGCCAATGGAGAACTTAGAATCCTAGGGCTGGGAGGGCACCTTGGAGGTCTTCTAGTCCAACCCCCTGTCCAAGCAGGAGACTCCATACCATTTCAGACAAGTGGCTGTCCAGTCTCTTCTTTAAAACCTCCAGTGATGGAACAGCCACAACTTCTGGTGGCAAGCAGTTCCACTGATTAATTGTCCTCACTGCTGTAAAGTTTCTCCTTAATTCCAGGTTGGGAAAGGCAAAGAATACCTTAATTAATGAACTATCAAGAAAAAAACAACACTCCCTCCAATGTGGACGGGGAAGCTACTGTTATACAAAGAGCAAACCCCACTCCTTTCTAGTGTCAGGATTCTGGTAGTTACTCCAATTAAATCATGAGCCTTGAGCCACACTCCCAAAACTGCAAAGGATTTATTAGAAGTTAGCATGCTGGCATTTGCCTGGGTGTAGCCGACTCTGAAATACGTAATTCACTGTCACCCTTGATTCTGCTTTTCCCCCACCCCTCTGGGTGTATCATCCAACGAAGCACGTCCATAGCCAAGAGTCATCAATCATGCTCTCCAATTAGATTCTTGCGTGGCTGAAGTCATCTCATCAGTCTTTGAATCAAATATGAATGGAATGCACTTTCGATTCCACAGTTGCTTGCTGTTTGAAACTCCCCCCCACTTCTTTCTCTTGGCAACTATAAAACATGCATACAAAGTGTTTTATGAGTTGACATCTAGCACTGATGATGTCGCCTAGCTGGTTCATGAAACGTCTGCACAGAAACAGCACCAAGGACCCCATAGTCATCCTCGTCCTCCCCATGACCCCCCCCCATCCCTTCTAGCACTGATGGTGTTACCTAGGTGGGTCATGAAACGTCTGCAAGAAACCCACTGATCTCAAAGAGCACCAAGGACCCTCCTACTTTGGCTTGGCCACTGAGCTGACTCCTGTTTCCTGTTCCCTCCTGGCAGGCAATACTCGAGCAACGTGCTTGAAGGCACCATGGATGAAATGTTGATGCTGAGGACCTTCCGCACCCTGCAGCTGGCCGTGACTCTGGAGAAGGACAAGAAGACCAACCTTCAGAACCTGGTCCTCAGGTCCTCGCTCCCATCCTTCTTCTGGACTCGGATTGCTTTACTTCTGCCAGGGGGTCTCTCTCACCCATTTGACGTGCAGACGGCAGATCAAAACAAGGAGGGGGCTTGTGAACCTGCATGTGTGTGTGTGCGTGTGTGAGAGAGAGAGAGAGACTGTTTTGTTCGGAAAAACACGAGGTAGACCGGGTTCCAACAACAAGGTCTTTATTCTCTATTATTCAGTGAACGGAACAACTTTGGCTGAAACCACGGCAGCCTTTTATTCAGGCTAGCCTGCGAGCCTGGCCAGCTTTGCAGCCTAATGGGCAGCTATTTGATTTGTGCTCAGGCCTTTTTCAGTTGATTTGGACTAGGTTCCTAGTGAAGCTGCAATCCCAGATGCTATAATATTTATTGTAACATGGCAATCAGGTTTGCACATTTTGAAGTTAACCCATTATTTCTCATATAGAACACCCTCGCTCCGCTTAGTTAGTCCTATCCGGTGGTGACAGTAGTCCTGCAGCAGGTAGGCGGTCGGACTTCTCCTGACTCGGGACTGGACTTGGCGCGGGTCATGTTTTGGTGGAGCGACTTGCGGAGCCGGTTTAGGATGTGGGCTGCTGTGTTGCCGTTCCTTTCTCTCCTGGAACGCGTTTTTGAAGGGTGAGGTTCAGTCCAATTTTACTCTGTGCTGCTGTTGAGTTTCTTGAGGCTGGGCTGGTTTTTGCGCGCTCAGCGCTCCCTGTTTCTCCTCCTGGTAGCGATGCGTCGTAGCTTGGCATCTTGGCTGTCCTGCACTTACCGATGGGGATCTGTTCTGCGCCAGTTCTTCTTCAAAAGTGGAGGTTTTTCGAATTTTGCTTACTTTTTTGTTTGTTTCTCTGGTTCTTTTCCGGCCGCGCTAGCCCTTGGTTTGCTGTTTTCATGGGTTCGGTTTTTATCAAATGCTTAAGGTTGTATGTGTCAGGATATATACCATTTCTATGGTTTCGGGTTTAACGAAGCTGGTCTAATTGTGGCCTATGCTTCCATTCCCTTGCCGTCGTCTCCAATTAATTAAACCGGTGGTTAGGTTGTGAAGGCCTGCTTGTATTTGTTGTGATTTGGTCCTGGGTAGCGCAATGACAGGTCCCTCCTGGTAAAAGTTTTTTAGCGTAATACCAATCGCTCTATTCAAAGATTGTCTTACGATCAGTGTAGTGGAGGTTAGTCAGGGTCATGTGTTGTTCTTGGAGCGTAAAATTTGGGTGCAAGCCTGAATCAATGGTGTGTTGATCTAATTTTCATCGCCATAAGGAGTAAGTTCTTGCTGGGGGATTTTGTGTTTCTTGGTCGTGGTCACTGGGTTGGGCGTTCATGTGGTTTGGAGTGTGGAGCAATCGGTTTGATTTTTTTTCTGTTGTGACTATGTCGGTTTCCGGTGTCCATTTCTTTCGTGAACGCCAGTCATTTGGTACAAACCGGAGACATTCTCTCAGCCCTGCCCGTTTGCAGCTGGGTGATGCGGCTGCGTGTTAGGGCATGTCTTATATTCCTTAGGAGTCTAGGTATTTGTGTGCAAAATTGTGTATAGCTGGTTTAAGGATCTGTGAGGCCCGTTATTCTGAATACGTAGGCACGCCGGTAGACTCATGGGTGGCAAAAAGGTATGTTTTAGTTGTTTTTTAATTTACAGGATTGTTCTGTTGTCATTGATACGTGCTATGAAGATGTATTTTATCTTCTAACTCAGTAGAATAGGCCAATTCAACGGACACCAGGATAGTGTATGGCTCCTTGTCATAGGTAAGTCTCGGCGTAAAGTCCTAAGTTCGGTGTGGATTATCTTG
>BHFT01021490.1:0-15459 GCA_004320025.1 Laticauda laticaudata
TTTTTCTCGTCCGCTGTGTCCTTTTTACAAACGTTTTGCATCCATTGGGCAGTGTGACAGGGCCTTAAACATTTTTATTCTCTTGAAAGAAAATTGTAAGATCTAAATTAAACCCACTGATATCTTGCTAAAACAATACAAAAAAGGATTTTAAATGTTTGTTCAATCCAAATTTTCAAATGATACAAACATTTATAACATTACATAGATTAATTTATGCAAACTGTACCATAGTTATATGGCTCATGAACTTATTTTCTGCATACTATAACCTTTTTATAAGCAAATTCCTATTTAACCAGAAGTGCAACGTAAAACAGAAACATTATGCTGTTGAAAATCATCAGTCCAACTCTCAAACAAGCATTTACTTTATGAACAATTCTGATTTCAATTAGAGATTAGTGGCTTGGAGCCTCCCAAATCCCTCATCCCTAAGGACCCTAAGGTCCTTCCCAAAGAAGTTAAAATGCCCAGGAAGAATAAATGTAATACGAGGCAGATGTCAGAACGCTCTGACAGAACGTTAGACACTGAATATCCCATGTTTGTAAGCAATTGGACCTTAATTAACCTGCCCTTAAGTTCAGAAATATTTGGTCCTGTTATTCAAATGATGTGTAAAAGGCATTACTTGTAAAAAAAACATAAAATTTTAAAATACTCCCTAATATAATTAAAAGTGAGTTAAAGCTAAATGTTGAAATCCAACATATAATGTTGCATTGTAGTTTGGTCTATATATTTAATAGTTTTTATCAAAAGACACTTAAAAATCATGCACAATATCAGTTATTTCATCCAGGTCCTGATTATTAAAATCTCATTAAAGCAAGTGCCTAGATTAAAACATCGGGTTTAAGGATGAGCCACAGCTAAGAATGGAGTGTACTGCAGCAGAATTTAAATACACAGTGATTCAAGTTAAACGCATAATGCTTAAAATTCATTTGACAATAGTATTCAACGATACTGTCCCAGCTTATATACAAATTCCATTTTTGAATAGTCTTTGGAAATGGAACTCATTCTTAAACCGGGTACATCTTATATATATATATTTAAAAATAGTTTTTAATTGTCATAACTCAGGCCTGTTGAGATAATTCCCCATTAGGAGAATGACCGAACACAGGGAGACACAGTGAGAGTAATGTTGAATAACACACACACAGCACATAGCTATACTGTATAGTAAAATGTAGGTTTTACTTCCAGTAAACTGTTAAGCAAAGTTCAACAAACAGTCCAAGTCATACACGATTATAGCAGTCAGTTTTCAGTCCAGGAATAACAAAGTCCAGTATCAAAAACAGTTCAGTAAAAGACTCACATCAAATCCAATAATAATGACGATCAGCAACAGTCAATAGGTATTAGTATTGCTTATTTAATTGAATAGTCATAAGACCTTATCAATAATATAATGTAAATATATAACAAGACAAAATGCAGATAAGTTAGACATATAAGAATACAGTAATAAAAACATATGTGGAAAACCAGGGAGTCAGAAATTGGATAATAGATCATCCTTGCAAGATATATCAATTTGTTCAATTGTGTTCTTAGGACAGCTGCCTTGATTATAAACTTAGCAGTCCTACGCATGATGTGTACATTAGAGGCCCGGAGGAAATATGACAATTTGTGGTTTGATTCACAGTGGGCTGTTCTTTCCAGTAGCAATGATAAATACTTAAGCTTAATGGGGGCATATATTTGGCAGTTGAACAAGATGTGGGAAATATCTTCAATGGCAGATGAACCACATAAGCAGGTTGCAGGATTCTTCGTGGTACGGTACATGGTGGACAGCGCCGCATGTCTAGACATGGGAATCCAGTAACTCAAATCTGGCTCTGGCTATAGGTCTTGTCTAATTGTGGGCATACCCATTGACAGGTATTTTTCAGGTTGGAAGATGTTTTTATTCTTAGCCAACCATCTTATAGATCTGTTTTTTGCTAATAATTCTATGTCGTGCTGGGTTACTTAATATCAACACTCTCTGTTTAAAAATTTCCCCTTGCTGGGAAGCCCTTGACAATTAAATATTGGGTAGCAAAACCATGTCTTAAGAGGGCTCTGTGGAGTTGATGCCGCCGCAAGGAGTTAAATTGGAATTATTTAACTGTTCTGTTAGGCATAGTTTGAGAAGTCTATCCGAATCCATTGATTGTGTTCTTTAGCCGGTATGTAATGTTTTAATTATTAGTGGCTATGTAAGGAGTGGACACCACATTCCGCACTGACTGCTGAAGCAGAAGTGTTCTTATTCAGTCCCAATTAGTGTCTTAAAAAGGGGGTCTGTGTTTGTTCAAGTGGAGAGGCTTTATTTTAAACCCCACAGTTCTGCACCATACGTCAGCATTGGAACTATTTTTTGCCCTAAATACTTTAACATAGGGGTCAAAGTGCCTGGGTAATTATAGTTATAATAATTTCTATAATCAGTAAAGACATCAAATCCAAGAATAACGACTATCAGCAACGCGTCAATAAGGAAATGCCAGGAACCGCAACCACTTCTCAGAAACCAGGTTTCTGGCTCCATCTTATGGCCGTTTGAGGAACCACACACAATTACAATTTTAGCATTCCCTTAAAGAGACAGTATTAAAATGTCTATCCTGGCTTGTATATTTCCAACCCAACTGTTAGGTGACTTACATTCCTAACAAGGCCTAAAACTAGGAGTATACAAATTATTAGACTGGTACATCATTAATAGATGTGAATTTTATTTTTTTAAATATACAACACTTAGTTCATTCTTAATTAATTTTCATAAGTGAAAAACTTCTTACAAATTAAATTTACTCACTTGCTCAGCAGTGGTACCAAGTTCATCTCTTTTGGCTAATGATACCAAATCTTCAATGGTTTCTAATTCCTGCATATAGAAGCTCTGAATTTTGTTCCTCAATAGAAAATCCCTTATTTTTTTACTCAAATTCATGACAGAACCCAGTTCATCTAATGCACCATGATTACTATTAATAGAGAACAAAATTAAAAATTAAAAGTTTCAACATGACCAAAATAAAACATGTCCAAAACTAATAATGAATCTATAGAAAGTTGTCCAGAACTGCTGAACATTTTGTAGCCATAATACATTCTTCATAGGTAAAAATGCATGCATTGATTTAAAAACATAATACATAATACATGTTTCAAATTATATATATAGCCAATCCTTATTTAATGATTATTCCAGCTTTTTACAAATGCAATAACAAAAATAAACTGTAGAAAATAATTTTCTCACCAATATGCATGCTTAGGACCAAATTGCTGTGCTTGACATTACACATTGAAGTTAAGAGTAACCCTATTGTTGCTACAAAAGACAACTTTATCTAAATGGAAATCATAGCATCTAGTATCTTCACAGTATCTGTCAATCATGTGGTTTGCTTTGTAACCATGTTGCTTAGCACCATTTCACTGGAATGGATTACAATGACTAAATGAGGACTGAATATAATTTTGGAACTGGATGGCATGATTATTCCCAGTATCAGTTGTGATGTTGGCACACATGACCGAGAGTACACTAAGCATATCTCTGCTTAAAGTGTGGCTGACACATTCGATTACTGCCAGCTACTGTAATATTTTGACCTCTTTTTCTGTTTTCTCCAACATGACCTGGATGATTGGAAATTATGAGAGTTGCATAATATATTTGGAAAGAACGAGAGTTGGTTGGATTCTATCCTGGAGTATCTGAAGCTCAAGAATTGGGCTTGAAAATAAGAATATAAATGGCACGAGGAATGATGTCCATTTATTTTGCTCAATGTGGTAACCATCTTGAAAGCCCATTGATGGTCAAGGGTTTAATACTTGTTTTTAATTTGCCAAAGTTTTCATTACAGATTTAAGATGATTTTGCTGAATGCATCTAAGAATTATTTAATACTATATGTACTCTGGATTCATCAGTTATATCTCTTCCTTATTTTCTCCTCTATTTATTCATTCCTCATTATTCTTTGTTTCCATACAATGCTTCCTATAAAATAAATTTCATTGTCTCTAACTGAGATTCACATTTCCATGAGTTAACAAATCAAAACTGAGTTATCAATATATATAGCTTTCACTGACCATTGTGTTTCTTCTGGGAACTGGAATATCTTATCATAAATATCCCTATATAAATGAGGAAGTTCTAGCATTCTGGAAATTTGAGTTTCATACATAGGGTCATCAACTTTATCTGAAAAGATATGAGAAATGTAAAGGTGTTGAAATTGTTAATTCTTAATAGTGCTAAAATATTATTTACTACATTTCATATATAAAATAATTCAAAATTTATCAATATAAGAAGCACTACATACCAGAAAAAAACAATCTTTTCTGACAAATGTTCAGATTACAATTTGCAACTTTAAAATAAAGATAAACATGCATATTGCTATAAGATAATTACTCACAATACACAGAAGCCTTGATTTCCCGTTGTTGTCTGTAAATTCGAATGCAACCACGGACTCTGATGAGATCACCAATTTCCAGAATTGTTTTTCTTTGAATTGCTATTTGGAGATTTCTTATCAAGTCAGTTAGATTCATGCCACTTAAAGTACTTGGCTGAGATTCCAAATCTGCAGAAAAATATATACATCTCATAAGGCGCTATGTTATTAATAACAATGTTCACTGAGCACGATAAAATTAAAGACTTTTTTCAAATACTACAATTATGCAGGTTATGCTTCCACAGGGATGTATTTTTTCTGACCTAAAAACTGCCATTATCCTGTTTAGGAAAGCTCCTTAAAGACTAGGTCACACTGGCCGACGGATGCAAAACGTATGTAAAAAGGACACAGCGGACGAGCAAATTTTCCATCGTTGTTATCCGCTCTCAAAAGGGGCAAAATTTCCGGCATAAACAGAAACGGGACAACAACGGAAAGGAACGGACGGAGAGACGTAGCGAGGATGTAAGCGAGTGCTCAACGGAGGCCTAGTGGATGGAAGGCGGATGGAAGCAGATGCACGTCCGCAGGATTCTGGGAGAACAGCAGAAGTGGACGCATAGCGGAAGGGGCAAGTGCGTAGTGGATGCGTAGATATGACGCGATGCATCACGGACGCTACGGGACGCCTAGCGGTGCAAAGCGTTCACTGCAGCATGCAGGAGAGCATTGCATCAGCCCGGATAAGAAGGAAGAAGCTTCGCACAGTGCCAGCATTCAGAGGAAAGACTCTCCAGAGACATTCATCAGAAGACATACGGGGAAGAAGAAAGCGCTGTTCGATCCCGCAGTCCTGGAAAAAAGACAGAACCACCATCCCACCCCTGGCGTGACTTTTTTTGCACTGCTGGCTGGTGTTTCTGCTGGTGTTCTTGCTTGGTGCTGTGGTGCTTCTCCTGCTGCTGCTTGGTGCTGCTTGCTTACTGCTGCTGGTTGCTGCGGTGTGTGTACAGCCCAAGCCCTCAAAGCCTGCTGATGAGGCCAGAGGCCTGTCAGAGGGAGGAAAGGCAATCGCCAGGAGAAGGAAAGGGGGAGAGGAAACAGTACTCTCATTGCAGAGGACCATGAGGAGGAGGTGCTCGAATGGTGAGGAGAAAGATTACCTGTGCGATGAAGCGCACAGCTATTGAGACACACAAGTGGAAGCAGGCGCTTGAGCAGAGAAGGCGAGAAGCTGGGCGCTAACTTCTGATGTCCTCTGGGGGTGGTGAGAACATTGCAACACCTGGTATGCAAGCTGCACTGAAGAGATCCGGCAGGCCTGTCAAGCTCATGCACTCGGAGGAGACCTACGTCCATGGCCAAGTGCAGCTTCCTGCAGGGTGCAAGATCGCCACAGAGACAGCCCCTTCTGTCAACGCCTCTCCTCAGACAGCCTCAGAGGCCACTTCCTCATACCAGCCAGCGAAAACAGCCAGCTGTGTCCAGGCAGTGTCTGTGGAGCCCACGACAGAACCCCCCAACAGCTGCACACCATGCAGAGGGAGTGATGACTCCTGACGCAGATGGAGCAAGAGGAGGCGCACCACCCAGAGACCCCAGCTCCACCTCCACAGAGCAGGCAAAGAGGCAGACCGGAGTGGACAGAGCCACACTGTCTACTTGGAGATCAGGGACACAATCAAGAAACTAGCGCAGATCTCCTCTCTCAGCTGCTACACTTCTAGAATTCCATCCTAACCAAAGCCCTTCTCAACCTACGTGATCAGACCCTCATGGAATCACCGAGCCCCAGTACAGTGATGAAGGAGAGCTTACTGGCTTCTGCAACCACCCTCAGCCAGCTGAACTGCTCCCACCCACTCCAAGTCTCTCCTCCACCACGGCAAATGTCACAGCCCTTCCAAGCTTCAACAGCCCCGCTCCTACTAAGCTACAGCTACCAGGACTTCCCCAACAGAGCAGCCTTCCAGTCCAGGCCCAGTTCATCGCCATGCCAACAAATCCGCAAGATGCACCGACCACAGATGCCACCGATGCACCGACGCCAACCTCGCCAGCTGCAGACCAGACAGCTCACTACACTCTCCTTCTTCCCCCCACAGCCAAGCGCTCAAAGACATCTGTCATCGTCCTGAGCTGACGATCAGGTTCCAGGATAAGGGCCTCTCAACTCCACGGGCTGAGCACAGCTCTCTGAGAGCTTCCTGCACACACCAATCTCTGTTGCCTCGGCGGGGTCAGGCACCCACAATGGCGCTCAGACCAGTCGACTCCACGCACTGCCCACCTCCAACGTCCTGGACCATTTACACCTGAACCACTGCTGCTCAGAGTGACTGAGAAGAGTGCCAGAACTGAGTTGTTACTGTTGACTTTTATATTTGCTTAGAGAACTTTATTGGTAATTTTGTTTACAGTTTGTTATTATAAAGGTAATTTGTATTCACCACTTGTTAAGATTTCTTTATCATAATAAAGCTTGGAGAACTTTTAGAAAATGGTTAACTTTGCATGCTTGTGGATGGCAAGGATAGCTGTGATGAATAATAGCTGTGGGATGGGCAAGCATAGTTGGGATAGATAAACTCCAGCGCAAGCATAATGCTGTATGGTCCCACCCTCCAGCTGCCACACAAATGGCCCTTTATTTCAATAAACAATTTAATCATTATCACACTTTCAACAATAAACAAAACTCTTTATAATGCCCTGTTTCATGTAGGGACTGCAACATACATGGCACAATCTCAGCTCATTGTGATGAGAACAGGCTCAAGGAACATCCATTAGCATCTACCATCCTTCTTGCCACTCCACTGCTCCACAGAGGCAGTGGGAGGGAGTTGCACCATGTTTCAGGAGGTTGCCGATGTTTCTCCTTCACATGAAGCTCTGTGGGCTGCACATCTACGGTTATCAGGTTTCCCTTCTCCATCACGGCTCCATGTCCATTGCTTGTTGATGGTCACGAGCCTGTTCTGCCAACACTGGGTAGTGGTCCGCACATTAGAGATTGTGCCAGGATGCAAGCAAGCTTCCATGATGTTCCTTCACAGTCTTGGCATGCTGATGTGGTGAGAAGTCCTGAAACCTGTTGGCCAGATTGGCAAAGCGTTTCACCACCCGCCTTGCCTGGACCTGTAGTTGAAGATCCTCTCTTCACAGGTGAGGCAATCTGGAGTTGTACGGCGTCATGAGGTAGTCTCAGGGAGAAGGCATCATCCCCATAATGAGTAGGGAACATCTTGCGTGTTCGTTGGGCGCAGGTCTGGATCTGGGAAGCCCATGATGAGGTTCGTTCCAGCCCCTCCTTACGGTCCTGCGTTGTATTACCTGGGCATTCTGAAGCTGACCCATTGCCTGAAGCATGCCGATGTACATGAACTTGCAGTCAGCATCACACCATGGCAAAGATGGATGTATGCTGAAAGAAAGCCTTGTAGTTCTGATAAGTGGACCTGAGTTGGCGGAGTTTGCAAGGCCACGTGCTTCCGTTATGGCTCCAACGGTGTGGGGGAAGTTCACCTCTGAACAAACTCTTCTGCAAACTTTCTTAGCCTCTTCAGTGGTGGGGACAGCTGGAGAGTTCCTCCAGGTTTTCTTCGATGATGGCCTGCCACCACTTCTCTGACCCACATGCTGATCGGTGTTGTGTGGCAACCCCAGGCATATTGCATGTTTCTGTATGTGGTTCCAGAGCGCCAGGTGGCCAGAGTCCCTTCAGATCACAGAGCCAGTGGCGCTAGATGCCACCTTTCAGCCAGAGTCAGGCTGGAGGAAGTTGTGCTCTATGAACCTGGGTTCAGACGCTCCAAGCTTCGTCAAACATGGCTGGTGGCATCCTCATAAGTGCTGGCATGTCACGGTGTCTTCATTCCTCAGTCTCCCCATCAGTTGTATAGAGTTCAAACTCCCATCTTCGTCCAATCCATCTCTCGACCCAGACAGCTCTGTGGCGTCTCCTTCTTCTCGCTTGCATAGAAAAGGTGAAACGTCTGAAGAGGGTGGTTTGTGGTTGAATGATGCCGGTTACCAAAAGGAGTGTGCCGTTTATCCATGGTGGAGATAATGGATTGATGTTGAAGAGCAAGAGCCAAGCATGAAGAGTCTGCACACCACGTCTAGCTACTGAAAGTGAGATCCAGTGCATTCCTCCCCTTTTTTATAGGGATATAAGTTTCCGCCTAGTGTCCTTCTTCATCCTCTAGACACCTCCATGCAGGACCTAATAGATCCGAGATACATCCCATATACAATGTTTTTCGTTTAAACCCTTTGGGCATGCTTTATGTCCAAGGTGCATCCGCTTTCATCCTTTCTATCTCTGTGCTACTAACCTGTGGGTACATTCCGCGTCCATTTCGCTTCCTCCTTCTTCTCGTTTCTCTGGACGGGATGCGAGTTTTGCGCGGATGCCGCAGCGGATGCAGGTGGAGATACAGTGGCCATTTATACGGATGACACCAGACGTAGAATGTTTGTTCGCCCGTATGTGTTGCGGATGTAGAACGACGGGACGGAAAGTTCATCTAGCTCAAAAAGTTTTGTGCAGCTCAAACTTTTTTGAGCGATAAATTTCAGTAGACGGGATGATGGACGGACCTAGAACATATGAATCACGCACGCAGTGAGTAGCAGAACGGATGCTCGGGTTACACCAATGGATGGCAAGCTTTTTTGTCCGTTTTACATCCTCTTTGCATCCGTTGGTGCAGTGTGACATGGGCTTAAGCAGCATCATGATGAAAAAAACAAAACAGGGGCAGATAAAACTATAAATTGCTCAAATTTCTTTTCTTTTTTCTTTCTGTGACATGTTTTTAGACTGATTACTGACCATATGTGCTACCCCAAACATAATCAATTTGGAGTAGTATACATACCTGACATCCAAATACCAGATTAAAACAACACAATTATTATAACAATAAAAACAATAGCATAAAGTACAATAACACCTGTACTAAATTTATACATCAAAGAACATGTAACACTTAACCAAGCAAATATTCCATTTTGAGAGGAAACAATCTACAATATACCATATCTCAAGCACTACTACAATAATCAAATTTTCATGAGTAAGATATGAAAAGGCCAAATAGGTAAAGGTTAATGTCTCAATACAACCTTGGCTGCAGCATATACTGAATATCCTTAAAGAGGAAAACAACAGCAAATATTACCTGACATTTTTTTCTTGTCTGCTAAAGAATTTTTCCAGCAGGTGCAGCTTATTACACCAGTGCCATCATCCACTGGAAAAGAATAGTGATAATTTAGGTCATTTTGGTAGAAGTTTTTTCTCTTGATCCCACAAAGATGGAAGCCTAACATTTTAACAATGATATTAGGGTTTAAAACTCTACCAGCTTTTTCTCATCCAATTCTCTTAGTTTTAAAGGTTACTATTTCCCATTATAATAATAGGAATTAAAACAGAAAGTATCTTTCTAGTCATAATAAACAATGATTCTGTCTTCTTCCAGTTCTTATCTGGGATCAAAAGGAACATTTGTAAAATGATGTAGTAAAGAACAATATCAAAGCAGATTAAAAAGTATTTGAGGTAAAATGAGCACATCTGTTTGTAGAGTAATATATGTCATTGATGCTAGTCTCCTCATAAGCTGAGGAGCATATTGAAGAAGACTTGAGAAAAGTGCTCTTAAACCTTTCTAGTAGTTCAGCAGTCCTTAGTTTGAAAGACTTGCTTCAATCATGCATAGCTTTCTATTTCTAATCCTTTCAATTTTAGTCTGAAAATTTTGCAAATCCCATCCTTCTGTTAATTATAGAGGTGCATTATTATGTTAGGCCTGTAAGTATCATTGTGATCCCTGAGAATAGTTAAAATCTAGGCAATGACTTAGTTCCTCTTCATTTTCCTATGCATTTTAATAGTTACCAGTAATTATACATTATTTAGAAATGAATCACACCTTGTAAAAAAACTTTGATGAAATTATTATAAATAAAGTTAAGATAAATGTCTATATTTTTCATTAGAAAAGTAAAAAAAGAACTTCCTATTTCTTTCTTTTTCTGTTTCTATGCACAAACAGGAGAGTTTCATGAATCATTTGGGCTTGACTGCTGATGCAACACTTGCTATTCAGCTCACCAGCTGCACAATCTCATTTTTAAGCTGAAAGGGAAGTTGCAACTTATTTTGGGCAACTCAGCCTGACTGTGGCTATGGGAACAGGGAGGGACACATTGGTACACAATCTGAGAAATGAACTAAAAATAATCTGGCCATGTAGAGAAACATAGGAGAAATTGGAAACAGGTGAATATTCCCAAGAAAATACTTATTTTTGCTAAGTTCTGTTTGGGTAGCAATAAGAAGTTGGTTACAAAATGAAAAATGGAAGATTTACAATGAGAGCAAAAAAAGGGTAATCAGAAAGAGAAAACTGTGCACAATAGAGTCACATTTCACACTCAGGGCTTCTGAACTACTAGAAACATTAAAGGCAAGAGTAATACTTGTGTTCCTCGCAATATGTTTGGATATGCGTCAATTCTTGGCATAAAGCAAGTGCTATAATTTTGTATTTAATTTAGGTATACAATACTTATACCTTCTTATACATTCCCAGAAGGCAATGCTAGCAGAAAATTACTCCATTCCTATCCCATACTTCAAAGGTGAAAAACAGCACTTGCTTTAAGCCAAGAATTTGGGTCTATCAAAACTGAATGTGAGGAGTGCCTGGGTGGGGAATATGTTTGCCTTTTGATTCATAAGTTCAAAGTTTCTTCCTTTAGCAACTACCTGAAATCAATGGTTTGGTCACCAAAACAACTAGGTTGAAGTATTATCAGTATATAAGTAGGCAGGTCAATTTTATTATTGTCTTCCATCTCTTAGAGGCAAATCTAAAAGATGTCAGAAAAAAGTTTTTAAGGAGATTTGAATTAATAGACTGGAGGTTACTCCAAATGTCAATTATCACACTCATATGTGCCACTGAACACAAAAGGACTTGATTCTGAGTATATGTGCATAGGCTTTCACTGTTAATGCAGGCAGTATTTTGAGTAATATTAACCAGGTGCTAGAAGATAACCTTGATGGAAATATGCAGGATCTGTTACTTGGGAGAAGAGCTTGAAGCACTTTTTTTAAATTATAAACAAGATATTATTCAGAAGCAACTTAGGCAGATCTCCCTAATTATTGAACTATAAGGAGGAGAAAGGGGTACAGAACTATTAGACTATATTAATCAATGTTAATATAAATAATTTTAACTTTCCTATAGAGGTGATTTCCAGTCTGGTTTATCTAGAGCAGGGGTGTCAAACTCAAGGCCCAGGGGCCAGATCCGGCTTGCGGGATGTTTAGATCTGGCCCATGGGGCTTCCCTGAAAACAGTGAAGGATTGGCCCACAGTGCCTCTGCCAGAAAAAATAGAGCTTGGCCATGCACGGCCCTTCCAAGCTCCATTTTCGGCTGTGACGGCTTCCTGCAACTCTCTGTCAGTGAAAACAAAACTCACTTTTCACTGGGAGAGCACTCAGGCCATCACAGATGCCTCTGACATGAGTGACATCGAGCTGGCCACACTCACCCTGGCCATGCCCACCTTCCCCTGAGGTCAAACACCCTGATGCGGCCCTCAGTGAAATTGAGTTTGACACCCCTGACCAAGAGAGACAATATTTTTCTCTAGAAATATTGATTCTACAGAAGTCTAGATTAATATTCAGAATATTAATACTATTAAAAATGGAACTAAAACTAAAAAACAAAAATCTTGGATTATCAGTTACCTCCACAAATATAAAAGGAATCTTTTTCTTTTATGAGAACCACCGTACCAAAAATATCCACTTGTCTTATTGGATGTCTATTGTAAAAGAATATACCTTAGGAAAGAAACAAAAAATGAAAAGGGTAAAGTCCTTGATTTAGGCCTTTAAAAACATTGTGTCATAATCCCAAATACTACGAACATTTTTTATTCTTAGTCAACTAATGTTAATTTTAATAACAATTTCACATATCCTGATAAAAAAATCTGAAAGTTATGACCATTGACATAAAATAATTGATTAAAGTAGAATATTACAATATTTTGATACATTAGTTTCAGATTACAATGTTCAAATTTGAATATGACATACATGGAATATTTCATTCAAATGTTTTAAATTTTATTTTGTATTAAATAAAATTTGATCAAAGTTTGATAAAAAAACAAACCCAGATTCACAATTTATAGGGTACAGACAACTTGCTATCATAAATCTGTACCCCACCCCAATTTATTTGTGTACTATAATTTATACACATAAAATTATCCCTTAAATTTTCCTCAGCAATAGCCATTTTCCACATGAAATCTTATTTTTGAGTAACAGCTCACAATATATATTGTTGATAGCTGCAGGGAGAGTAAAAAAAGACAAGTTGGTGGCAGAGGCAATGTAATTGAAACCTCACTCTTCTGTACGGGCATGCAGTTCATGTATAACATCCTCATTCCCTTTTCCATATGGCACTGATAGAGATTAATGTGGAACTCACTTAAATGGCAGTCATTTCATATTCTACAAACTTGCCTTCCTGCCATTTTAAAAAAAATTGTTCTGATCTGGATGTCAAACTTGCCACCCAAACTGATAACTATAAAATGCCATAAACAGTTATAGTACCACAGTTGAAAACATTCTATTTTCATAGCATGATTCATTATTCTATTTGTGTAGATGTGGAAGATCCTGAAGTTTGCATGAAAAGCATCCAATGATTATTTTTAATCATGGTGGAAAATAGGAAATCAGATAAGCATGTTATCAGCAAAAAGATTGAGCCATTCCTAATACATTTTTAAATTTATTTTTTTCCCAATGTTTAAGATATTAAAGATCATGTACAAAAAGACAAAAAAAACTGTTATACTGTAGTTTTTTCTTGGTTGTATAGTAACTATACAAATCTATATTATAAATTGTGTAGTTATAGCAATCGTACAGGAACAAAACAATGACTTCATTTAATTAAAAACAGTTCCCTTACCTCCATAAACATCAAGAGTTTTTGGGCAGAGGGCGGAGCTGGCGTCGCGACGATATGGCATGAGATCTTGGAGGTCTGAGATCGCTGCCAATATCTTTGCTCCTGGACGATCCAAGTGGATCTAAACCGTCCCGAAGAGACGGTGAATGTAAAGAGCACATCCTGTCGATCCCAGGGATATTGCAAAGTCCCTGGTAGATCCAGGAGAAGCTCTTTTTGCCAGCGGCAAAGAGGCAGCCATTATTTTCTCTGTTCTGTGTTCGATGTTCTCTATTCTCTTTTCAATATTCTCTGATCTGTTTGAATTATTTTGAATTCCTTTGGCATAATCATCTGCAGCGTCACTTTTTTCTTTGTTCTTTTTTCTTTTGTCTTAACATTGTCTGTATTGAATGTTGTCCTCCAGCGATGGTTGATTAGGAAGAAGCAAGAAGTTGAAGAACCAGGAAGCTGTTAATTTCCTATCATTTTTGAGCAATTCAGAATCTTCAGGTTCTTCTTAGACCTTAATCCCCAATTGTGAAAATAACAATTGTAGTGTTCCAATAAAAATAGTAGGAAAAAAGAGGGCCAAATAGTAAAAATAATAAAAAAGGAAAGGAAAATCTTTTCAGTTCTTGTATACCTTTTAATCCAGTGATTTGGTAGATGACAGTAAAAATTCCAAAATGAAGGAAAAGACCATAAACACTTATAAAACACACCACAAAAAAGCAAGAAAGTTGTAAAATCCTAAAAAAAAGCGCGAAAAAGTGAAGAAAAAGCTAAATAAAGGAACTTTCTTTAATTTAGAAGTTGATGGTTGCGAATAGATGAGGTTTATTCGAAGTCTTCACCAAGCATATTTGCGATGAGAAATAGGTTTTTACAGAAGAAGTTCACTCAGGTTCTTCAACACCTTAATCCAATTAATGGAGTCTCAAATATAAAAAGGATGTTTATAAAAATAAACAAAAAAAAAACCCCAATATGTGAAAGGTAGATGAAAGACAAAAATAACCAGGGGGGAAAAGGGGGGACGGTAGGAAAAAAAAAGGGCTACTTCATTAAAAGAAAAGGAAAGGGAAACATTAAACACTAAAGCTTTCCTTTAAAATAAAAAGCAGGTGTATAAATTTAACTTCCAAAAGGAACAAGAAAAAAAACAAAGAACAGTTCCCAAAGGGCCAGGAAATTCCAAATAGCTATGACAAAAAAAAGTAAACTTGATGAGGAGGCGGTTAGCACAGGCTTAGAAGAATGAAAAGATGTACACTGCACTTTGTTGTTAATTATCCAGCTTCTCTTGATAATTATAGCTCTCTTCTCCAAGACCTTATCACCTTTTTTCTTTTCCTACAGCTTTAACACCAGACTCCAGCTGTTGATAGAAACCCAGAAGAGCACCTGGCAATTAATACTCTCCAATTGCCTCTTCCCTCTATTCTTATCAACCCAAGGCAATGTCTGAAAACAAAGTCTCAGTTCTTTCTCAGCTTTGGTCTTGGTCAAAAAGAGAAATAGAATAATTTCCAAGCCTCTAGTTGGCAGTGTTACAAAGTTTCTTTAAGCTTTCACTTTCCCCCTCCTTTTCCAAGCAAAATATAATAAAATTAATTAAAAAAAAAAGAAAAAGGTATTTAAAGAAAAAAAACTAAAAGGGGAGTGTCTGGCCTTAGATTATTATAAAGTCAAAAAGGAGAAAAGAATAGATAAAAGAAGAGAAAAAAAACCAGTTTCAGTTTCAAAATAGAAGAATCGTATAAGAAAAATCCAGCAACTGAGAAAAAAAAATTAAAAATATTACTGTTGACATTCCTGGTTTAAAATCATGCTTAATCACTTCTTGTCAAAACTTTTTACAAGATTCTTTCCTTTCTCTTTAGGAGGATGTCCTTTCAAGTTCTTAAAATAAAGAAAAGTTCTCACCAAACCGGCACCACTTTCTTCTTTTCGTTCTCTTCATACACAATATAGTTTTCGGAGCTATCCCAACTTCAGCAGCTT
>BHFT01021491.1:0-66069 GCA_004320025.1 Laticauda laticaudata
ATCTACATCCTGGCTTACAATAAAGACTTTGCTGTTGGAACCCGGTCTACCTCGTGTTTTTCCGGACAAAACAATATCCGTCCTGCTTGAACCTACATAGTCTTCTTAAGATTCCTTTCCCTCAAGGAGACTTCTCAGTCATGGTCCTCAAATAAGGTAACAAGCTCCTGTGCAGGTACATTTTGTATGGATCCGAAAGCCATTTTGTTACAACAGACTGGGTCTTTTAAGACTGTAGGTGACTATGTTACACAAATTATATAGCATATTAATGCTTTTTATGCTTCCCAGAGTTGTTAGATAGGGGTGGCATATAACTGCTTATAAGAAATAAATAAATAAATAACCAGTCAACGTTAATATAACTTTCTCCATGCATAGGTATCAAATTTTTAATTTTTTTTAAACTTCGTGTTTAAATTGAAATTGATTTAAAATTCAATGGCTTTAAAATTCCATGGAAACATTGAGTATTCAGAAACAATACCCTGAAATTTTCCACTCATTTTTTATGGACTACTGTGTTGAATACTTCTAGCATTTAGCACCATAATTATAAGCCCTATCGCTGAAGAAGGAAAAGAACCAAGTCATGGTACAGTTTTTCCTGCTGGAAAATTTCCATGGGATCTTTGTGACAAAAAAAAAAGCTAATGACTATTATGGAAATGAAAATGGAGATTAAAGAAACTGAAGAAAAAGAGAAGGAAATAATGAAAATATTTAATTTGGTACATAGAACCATGAGCTGTGGTAGACAGCTTTATAAATAGAATATACAGAAGTATTTATTCCTAAATCATCAGGTAGCTGTTTTATTGGAGATCCAGAATAATTACAGAAATAATATTTAGCCATTGATTTTAACCAGGAACAGTGACTGCACAAATCATAACACGATGTGCTGTAATCTATCATAACTCTGTTTTTCACATTGAAAAACAGTTTGCAATTGTTTGTGGAAGACTTATAACTATAGAGGACTGGCTGTCTACCTTCTGGCTTGTTGTATGAGAGCTATTACTAGTCCAATAATATTTTAAATATTTCAAGCAATTAATCACTCTCACTTTGTGGTAATTTGATTTCATATAATGTTGGGTGCATCTGTGACAATCAATTGTATATGTAACTTAGCACTGGGATGAAGCTGAATTTCTCAAGCAACTTCTGCAGACTAGAAACTGAACTTAAAAAATGAAAAAAATATTGTTTATTTATTTATACAATTTACACAAAAAGTCAAATGCTTCAGTATTCTATCTTAGCAAACTTGAGTAAATTTATCATTTCCATTTAACTCCTGTTAGTTCCAGTATTAAGGCAAACTAGAATGGCTATCTGACCTACTTGTTTGATTACAATGCCTTTCAAGTGTTTGTTGCAGGAAATGCTGGTGTGTATATGCATACAGCAATTCTATTTACCATAAAGAAGGCACAGAAAATGGCTAAGTATACCTGTGTGCCCTCTAGGCCCAGGCAGAACCTGATTTTCTGTAGAGATTTTGAACTACAAACTACAGCCCACAAAATAAGATTTTTCTTAGACTGAGTTGCTAACCAAAGGTCAACAGACTAGAAAGGAAAAGGAGAGGATATTGTAGATTTATAGAATGTGTGCATATTGGGGAAGGTCAAAAGACTTTTGTGGACTCTCAGTCTTCCTTTCCACTAAACAACAACCAGTTTATACAAAGAACATGTGTGTTATCAATAGGTTATCCAGTGGGCTTTGAATTGTATTCATCTTCTTTAAACTATCCATTTGGTTTGGGGATTAGTGTTTGTTTTAAAATCCAAACTGCTTGAGGAAGCTGACTTATATTGAGAGATCTGTGATCCATCTATCCCAATTTTGTTAAAACAGGTTATATTCATAATCTCAGCACCAGTTGTCTAATTTTGTAAAATACAAAGAATCATCAACAAACTGCACTAGGTTTAGAAACTTAGCTAGCCACAAACTAATCACATTTCATTCAATCTGTTGTATATACCCTGCCACTAAATAGAAGCAACCCTCCAAGTTTCTAACTGGAACCTTTCCTAGTTTTCCTTGGAGATGCTGAAAGTTGAAATTGGAACCTCTGACGTGCAAAGCAGATATTCAACACTGAGATAACAATCTGTGAAGGGCAGAAGTGCTTGCCAAGCAAACAGCTTCAGATAAGAAGAAATGGGTAACTCAGCTGAAGCCAGCCAAGATGATAAGAGTAAACATATTGTCAAAATAAGCATTAATTAATGTTTTTTGAAGATATACTAGAATGCAGCAGTAATAATTGGTAGAATATATCTAGATGTAAACCTATTGGGGAGCTAGAAGTGGTAAGAATGGGAATTCCAGAAGAGCAACATGTGTTTTTCAACACTTGCCCAGGAAAGTTGCTGCCTCTGTTTTTTTTAAAAAAAGGGTAATTGTACACATTAATATTAGGATTGACTTAGGACTTTACTTCTTACGCAGCATAAATACTGGATTGCACTGAAGCTCTTTGTCTAGAAACTACTAGTTATTCCTGCTTTTCCTGAAGACAAAGTAGTTTGAGACAAACTTTCATGAGCCTTTGTGTTTCTACGTGCTTTTTTCATTCTCTCCAACCCCTCTGGTATAACTTGTTCTTACCTTTGAGTTAAAATAAAAAGTTAATCTTTTAATGAGTTTCAAATCCACATGCATTCATGACAGTGAGTCAAAATAAGTCATACTGCATCCATCATAAGTTGTCATATGGTCTCAATTGTTATGTGTACCAGTAGTTGATGATAAATTCTTGAAATTAATAAAACTCTGGGGACAATCATGTAGACACAGATGAAGCCACTCTTAATGAAGCAACCTGCATTAACATATTCTTCTTTACTCAGTAAATTAAGAAATAAACAAAGGAGATTATTGTTGTTATATTATTATTGCTGTTGGCTTGAACCACTGAAACTCTCAAGTACACATCAGCTTCCTTTGTGCAAAGGATATATGCATGTTAAATCACAGCAATGCAGAAATAATAAAATGATGAGGGAGAGCCAAAAAAACCTACACTCTTATCAGTTTCATCCTTTAGTTTTAATGCTTCAGTAGTCACTTCCAAATTGGAAAATTTTTATACCTGCAAACTACTTGTTCAATCTTGTTTGCCAGCACAATTTTCTATGGATCATTTCAGAGTCTCATCCTCAGAAGTACTAAATGGGAGGCATAATGGGATGCCATTCATTAAGTGATATTGTGCTCCATCACATACATTTTTCCAGTGTCATTTATATGCTGATTTACATGCAGACATACCTTTAATCCCTCTAATAAAAAAACAAGTCTGTAACCAGAGACAGCTGGTTAATTTCTCATTTACTAATTGAACCCCACCAGTATCAACAGAGTTGCTAAGTTTCTATCTATAGCAGTTTTGATAAAAAGACATAAAATTGTACCTTATATAATATATATAAGGTATATATTATACCTTATATAGAGGTATATAAAATATAAGAAGGAAGAAAACATTAAGTTTTCTTCCTTCTTATATTTTATATACCTTTACTTTATTTAATTTCAACTTTATTTAATTTTTTATATTGTTCCATTGTATCTTGTCCAATTTTTCATTTTTCCATTTTTTTAAAATCTTCACTTTGGGATTTTATATAACCAATGTACTGCTTTGTTCCATCTAGTCATTATTTCTGTATTTTCACCCTGCTGACCACTGATCATAAATAAATTTGATTTGATTTAGTTTTAATGTGTGTAGGGGTTTTTGCCACTGGAAGACATTTCCAATTACTTTGATATCTGCTTAGAATCAGTTGGACTCTGGCATGGATTCTATCCCACAATGGTAATGGTAATTCTAGAAAACCTGCTAATATGAATTCACATTATTGACCCAGATGATTTCCAGGTCATTCTCTCTCCAGTTCAGCATTTTTTTAGACAAGACTGTCCAGTTAAAGTGCAATTTCAATCATTATCAGTTGCCATACAGCCTTCCAGTGATGTAAATTGGGAGACCTGCAGCATATAGAAAGCAAAAGTTGGTAGCTACCTCCTTTATTCTATAATTATATCTATAATTATCTATAAACTATAATTATAATGTATCTTGTTATTTTTTTCTGACATGACATGTTTTTGGAATTGGCATGATTGTTCCAAACTTGTAGAATTACCAGACTGATACCCATGCTTTGCTATGAAACTATGTGGCTGGGCATAGTTTATGGGGAGGAAAATAAAGGGAAATCTGCCTCTGTCTACCAGCGTCGATCGGTATTCATCTGGCTAGTATTCTGTCAGTGTGTGAGAGAGTTGAGGGTTGTTTGGAAAGTGAAACAGTATTTGCTCTTTGAGCAAGAAGGAGACAGCAAGGAGCCTGGGCAAGGCTTAGCTCAACTGTTCTGTACTAAAGCTGCTTGGTGCTGTGAAATTAAAACTGAAACTCCTCCCCTCTGCTTGTGTTTTGCATTTGAAAAAGGTTTCTTTTCAGGTGGGGAGGGGCAATAGAGCTCCTTAGCATCAGAGCATGTTAATAATAATATATGAAATAATAATGCTCTAATGGTCATTTTGAAAAATCCTTTCTCCATGAGCGCCTTAGAAGCCAAGAGGAACATACGTGCCATATTTCAAGTTTGTAGGCTTTATGGTTCAAGAGATTTTGTGATGATGCATGATTGGTATTTCACTTTTAGATAGATAGATAGATAGATAGATAGATAGATAGATAGATAGATAGATAGATAGATAGACAGACAGACAGACAGACAGACAGACAGACATATACACTATTTTAAATACAGAGTATAGATTTAAATACGTTTCCATTTTAAAATATTACTTTGAATATCTTGAACAGTGCATTTGAGGTATACTTATTTGCTGTAGAGATGTTTCACTGAACTAATCACCATAATCTCAAAATGTTTGTTCTAACTACTAACTACATAAAATCCTGTAAATGGGTTGTAGACATAGTTTTCTTTTTGCCCACTAAACCAGCCCCAAGCCAAGCTTAAAAAATCACTTTCCCAACTGAACAAAATATATTGTAGATCTGGTTTTATATTCTTCTCTATATTCCAATTTATACAGCAACTTAGGAATTGGCATTGTATCAAACAACCTGCCTAAAATTTAACCTCTACCTGAAGCAGAATTTTCCATTTTTTTTCCTAGAGATTTTAATGCTATCTGTCTATCAGAATACTTAAATAATAACTAAGATGTTACCTGGAAGAAATGGGATGATTCTCTGTTTGGGATCTTTTTGGCCTCCTTCCACAGGAAATTTATCCAAAAGTTGCATCTGCAAAATAAATATTTACTATGAACTATAATTTAGCATACATTTTTCACAAACCCAGCTTCAGCATTGCCTGTTTTTTAATTATAACACATTTAGAGAATCAGCAAAAAACACAAACATTTTTTTAATGTAACTCATGAAGAGAATCCATGTTACCAGAATCAAGGTGAATTACATCAGAGTTGGCATAGAATTAAAGTCTGGCATTCCAACATTCCTATATTGGACATTTTCTACTTTGTAGAATAACAATCCAGCTTGGTTCACCCACAATTTAGAACAGACCACCTACCTAGTAAAAATGAAGGCCTCAGAATCACCAGAGAATTTCAATGAAGCATTAAATACAGTTGTTGGCAGACTCCCTTATCCCACACACAAGACAGTGCTTCTCCATGTATCTTGAGAGGCATATATGAAGCAGAAAAGTTTCTTAGGGATCTGGAAATACTGACTCAATGGAATTGCTGAACTTTGTTGGAACAAAATGTGTTCTTATAAAGTTGAAGGTTGTATCACCCGTTCTGAAAGACTCTCCCTTTCCTGCTGACCACACACTTTCTGCATGCTTAACTCAGTGTGTGGTGATAGTAAATGACATACAACACATTCAATATATTTAGGACATTTGTCCAACTTTTAGTCACAGGATAGAGAAATGTTTAATCTATATATGTATTATAAGTTCAGCAACACCTCCAAAATAAGCAAAAAGAAAAAGAAAATTCTCTCAAATGAAATTTTCAGTGACTTGCTTTTTACTGAAGCATCATAATAAACTTAATACTGAAACAACAAAATTGCTAGAAATGTAGTGCAGAATTCCTTGACCTTTTTGGCTTTGTGGACCAGCTGGGCGGGGGGGGAGGGGATGATTCTGTGTGTGCACAGCTGCATTTGTATGAGTGGCTCCACTCGCACCAGTATGTGTGCACACGTTCACCCACTGCATGTGTGAGTGGGGATGTGCATGCATACATACCATGCACACCACTTTCGTGGCATGGTTCCGAAAGACTCAAGGCCTGATAGGGGGAAGTGGCCCCGGGAGCCGAGGCTGTGGCCTCAAGGGCTGTGAACCCCTGATCTAGTGCATACATGTATGATTACATTGATGTACATAAGAATAGATTTTAAACTGTGGATATATAAGAAATCCCAGGTGGTAAAATCTGGTAAAATTGAAATGAGCTTAGATGCTACGGCCATATCCATGAGGATTCTGAAGCAGTTTTTCTGAATTCTTCTTCATTCCCGAAATGCAGAAGAATTTATTATCATTTCAGCTATGGTGTACTTGAGTTACAAGGTTTTAGTGAGATGTGGAAAGGTGGGAGTGAGCTGTAAAACTCAACAACAAAATTAATCTGCATTACAGCCTCTACATGTAGAGTGAATCTACTAATCCCTTGACCTAACGTGTTCATTTTCAAAACGGTTAGCCTATGCCCATACATACACCAATCAAAGCATGAAGGAGGAAGACATGATTAGAGAGGTTGTACTATGTATTAGTACCTTACAAGCCCCGTGGTGCAGTGGTTAGAGTGCTGTATTGCAGGCCACTTCTGCTGATTATTGGCTGCCTGCAATTTGGCAGTTCAAATCCCACCAGGCTCAAGTTTGACTCAGCCTTCTGAGGTGGGTAAAGTGAGGACGCAAATTGTTGCTGACTCTGTAAAATCACTTAGAGAGAGCTGTAAAGCACTATAAAGCGGTATAAGTCTTAAGTGCTATTGCTATTGCTACATATTATGCCTGTTAGCCAAAGTATTATTGATTACATAACAATAATGTAACCATTGGTCTAGGTTCATACAAAATGCCAGAAATGATAATGCTCGGTAGCCCATAGCAAGATTTGATTACAAACATTTCAATTTATAGCATAGTTGAATAATATATTAAACTAAACTCACACTGAGTGTAGAAAACATGTTTAACCTCTGTGGTAACACAATATATCGAATCATAAATTAAATGTGCTATATTCACATAACATGCTAAACCACAAAAAATTAAGGTTAAAAGTAACTGAGCTTAGCAAATTGTGTGAACACAGCTGATAGTTCGTTCTGATCCAGTTAGAAGCACTATATGAATCTAGCCATCTAGCCCATGGCATAGTATATCAACTGAATTAAATTATAGCCTCTCCCAGCAATCCAACTAATGCCCGATAATCTGACTTGAAAGCATTTCTTAACCAAAACTGCAATTTTTCCACATATATGTACTAATCGAAGTGACTTCAAATACATTCCAGTAATAAAAAGATTTATCCTCTCACTCTTATTTGCATAATCTAGCTGGCTAGGAAAAGTTAGTTTAGCTCCAAAGAAGTACAGAGATATTTGAGCTAAAACTAACTCCCTTAACTTTGGTAGCAACCGGTCCTAACTCTTCAGATAACATTTATTTTTCCTTCTTGACCTACACATATTATGTATACAACCAATAACTGAAGGTTTGGTTCTGACAAAACTAAAAATAGTCAGTACCTTGGAGAGCTCAGTGCAGGAAGCCACAAGCTTAGATCTTTCATTAGTAGAATTGTTGTCTGGGCCTTGTCTTGGACAATTGAGGGCTTAAGAAGGCTTAGCTCCACCATGCTTATTGCTGTGTTTAGACTTAAGTTCCTTCTGAAATCTCAATTTCCTGCAAGACTGAGAAATTACAGAAGCTGTAGAGATAATCTTCTGAGGCTAAGTTATCTCTTAATGGGAGGGTGTCTTTATTTTTAAACCCGAGGCCAGAAAGGCTAAAAAGGGAAGGGTCATAGCTTCCTTTGTGCTCATGTAACTTGAAATTAATCATTGCTGAACTGCTGACTACAGGAATATAACATAATGTTTTTTTTCTTTCAATGGATGGAAAATCTTCATGGTTCTGTATTTTTATGCTTTGGTTGCTATAGACCAGAGGTCTCCAGACTTGGCAACTTTAAGACTTATGGACTTCAACTCCAAGAATTTTCCAGCCAGCATAGCCAGAAGTCCACAAGTCTTAAAGTTGTCAAGTTTGGAGATCCCTGCTATAGACAGAAAAGACTGTCTCAGATCAATCAGTCCTAATATTACTTTAGTTCAAAAGAGAATGAAAGCATACCTGTGTTTTGCTGACACTGCATTTTCAGCCAGGAAGATTGATTGGCAAGAACTGACAGAGACACATTTCTAGCATGATTCTTAGAAGTTCGCTTGTTTGGCTGACGCAAGCTTTTTCTACCATATCAAAGTGGTCATATGGCATTTAAATAAGCTCTGTTTATCCATAGCATAAATAACAGAGACAGAAAACTAAAGCTGTAGAATCCAGAAATCTTCCATTAGCACAATAAATATGACTAATGTGGAAGATTGACTCTAGAACCAGTACTTATTTATGTGAATTGACAGTACTGTTGTAGCTTGTACACCACAAACTGTGTTGGTGTATGGCATCACCAAACAATCAGCCAGAACTACTAACCATCTGTAATCACTTAAAGGATACAGCAATCTTGCAAGTTCATATAGATACCAGCAAAGTTTTATGTTTGATATTCAAATAATTTTTGTTATGGCAAATACATAACTGATATACAGTAGATCCACAAAAGCTGTGTCCAATCTGCCAATCTAGTCTATGCACTTAGTGGATGATTCAGTGTATCATGCAAATCCAGAAATCTGGATACAGTACATATTCAGAGTACACATGTGACACATGCAAATGAAGCCTAATTTTCTTCTGAAGGGAAAAAGGAAGAAGAACTATAACTCTTTTTCTGAAACAATAATGTCAGATCCCCCAAAGGGCCTTCTGTAATTCTGTGTATTTCTTAAGGAAAAACTGTTCTAATATGTTGCAATACTTGAGTCTTAATTTATTCAGATGTTAATCTCCCTGACTTTAAGGGAATTTAAGTAAACTATGCACAAGACTGCAGTTTTAAACCAAGACAGAAAAGGAAGAGAAGGAAATTGGAAACAGGATGTCTGTTTTTTCCAAAAACAAAATCATTTAGGAAAGCATGACACTGAAGGTGGGTATATTGCTATGGAAAAGTTTAATGAATTGGATTGAAACCTCCAATATTTTCAGCCTATCTTACTTTTCTAGATGTGGAAGGACAAATTATAATTAGGTAACAAGATAAACACAGTTGATAAAACACCCCAATTTATTTTCAGCCAAATGCAGGAAACAGTTGTTAAATCCTCTCTCATCATCCTAAAAGCAGGAGTACTATTCTGATAGCAATGAACAAACTATTTGCTCTTTAAACTTTTTTTAACCTGATAAGATGATTAACTGTTTTCCCCACTAATAGGCCAACTCAATAAGCCACCCATCTTTAACAGAATTTAAAATCAAATAATCATCTTCAGCTATCAAATTAGCCTACATTTAGGTAATCTATAAACAAATAATCTATAAAATAACAAATAAACAAAACTACAATCAACCAAACATCTGGTTCAGTATTCCTCAAATCTCCTGCAATTGTGGATCATTAAACTTTGAAAAATGCAGATCGTAGCTCCCTCTACACTTTCATCTTTAAAAGCAAAGAAGTTCACATTAAAAAAAAAATCTTATTGCATTTCTGCTTATTTTTCTATCCGCTCCATTTCTAAATGCCTTGTTAGATTTTTATTTTCCACTGAATTATTTTGCATGTACTCCACATCAGCAGCAATCTTTAGCACAAATCTGCAGGTCAAGAATTGATTTCTAATAGAAATACCTGAGTATTAAAGACTTAGGAATAAATAAGAATTCAATGAATTTCATATTGTACTTACTGATACTTTTGGGATTGCTTATGTGAAATCCATTTAGAATAGCACATTCAGCTTTAGTTGATAACTGCACCCAATGCCTTTTCATTATTGTATTACCATTTTCTGAACATACTGTTGCGACTATGTTATTACATATATACTCAGTGAGCTAGTTTTCAACCATTGATCTAACTTTGCAAACTCAGTGACTGCACAGGTCCACAGGGAAGCAGAACTGAGGTCATGAACAGACGTTTACCATGCGACTAGAATGTGCTGAGTAATACACAGGCTGACATGGCAAACATGGTTGATGGACATGACAAGGTTGTCACAAAGCTTCTAATGGACTATTAACAAGCTGAAGAGCCTTTCTCAGAATCAGTAATCTAGTGAAAGACAGTCTTCCAATTAACCTAGCCCAGGGGTCTGAAACCTTAAACAGTCAAAGAGCCATTTGGACCCATTTCCCACAGAACAGAAATCACTGGGAGCCAATAATTTAACAACCAATGTGACTGGGTAGGCCTGGCCAACTCAATGTCACTCATTCCCACCCAGTCATCTCCTGCTCTAGAATATGGAGCAAGTCTCCATCCCCTGCCATCATCCTTACCTTCTTAGGCCAGGTGAGGCATGATGGGGAGGGGAGGGTGGGGCCAACCAGTGGTGGGATCAGCCAACAGGGAGCCACAGAAGAGGACTGAAAGAGCCGCATGTGACTCCAGAGCTGCAGGTTGCAGACCCTGACCTAGTCTATCAAACTTTCCAAAGCAGTTTGGGGATTTTGTTGACTGACTGATTCATGTGGAGGAGATTCAGATCATGTGACCTTTCAGATGATGCTAAACCTCAATTCTCTATTTCCCACCCAAGACTGCCCAAAGTGAAACATACTGAAAGCTTATCATTAAATCTCTATTTCAATATGGTGATCATAATCAGACCTATTATCTCTCTTTTTTAAAAAGATCATTGAGCTTTATGAGAAGCAATAAGTCCTACATGACTAAGAAAAAACATAGAACCATATACTAACCACAGAATTTTCACAGCACGCTGTCATTAACCAAGCAATTATATTTTATCTTAACTTGTTGCCAATTTTCACACTTGTGCTTGGCGTAAATCACTGATCTGATACTTATTCCTTAGTTCAACTTTTTAGATTAACTTGGCAGTGAATTCATATCTTAAAATCAACAGTGAAATTTCACACACAACAATTAACTGCCTATTGTAATTCAATGGGTCAAAGATTACATATATCCTCAATAATTGAAACTCTAGGGTTCTTCACCCTTCTAATTAAATAATGCTTGCAGGTTGCTTAGTAGACTTTGATAATTGATGTGTATTTACAGAATAAACCTGAAACAGCTGGTCCCCTGCCTTGCTAATGTCATCCTTTCACAAGTTGTATACATTCAGCCAACAGGTTAAACTAAAAGTGAATGGCTTCCTTGAGCATAAGCCTCACTGAGAGTTCCTAAAATCTCAACAATTCAACTCGCTGATTTTTTAAAAAAAGTACAAATAAACCTTTTATTATATCGGTGAAATTTTGGAGCTATTCAATACTCTATTATCAAACCATTAAAATAGTATTGTAAATGCAAACATTCATGAAAACATTGTGTATATGAAAAAGAAAGACAATGCAAGTTTTCTGGCAGGTATTGAAATACAGAGCTGTTTATTCTATACTTTAATCTTTCTCTGATGTGAAATGGCAAGATAAGAAGCAGAGGGAATCTTTAAAAAGTCTCCTTGGACTGGAGCCCTGGAAATTAGCACTGATACAGAAAGCCAAATATGACAGGAAAAGGAAATGGTTTGTTAGACTTTGATTGAGTTTGGAGGCCACATAAACTTTCTCCAAGATGATCTGTGGCCAAAATGATCCTTCAGATCTTCCAATTATGCACCCACTGACTCTGTAATTGCTGCTGACATCCTCTTCTTTTTCTTTCTATCTTTCCCAACATTATATACTTGCTCAGAGAGCTAGACATTTGCAGAATATGTCCAAAGTATGGCAACTTGAACCTGGTCATTTGTGCCTTGTGCAAAGAGAACAATATTTCCCCATCTTTATTTGGAATTCAAAAATGACTCCAGAAAACTATGTTTATCCTTGGTTATTAATACCTTTGGAAGCTACTAAAGAGCTTCTAGAATGAAATGCTGACTTTCCATTCCATATAGAGGCAGATTATTAGGTCAGTTTTGGGCGCACATACACTGATGTTCTCATGTTATCTCATAGGAAGCCTCCTATTAAGAAAAATAATTTGATCCCTCACAGAGACTGCTCAATCATTTCATGTGGGTAGTTTTCATTATATGGGGAACCAGTTGTGGGCAATGACTCATCACCACAAAGAACAAGCTTCACAATAGGCAAGTACTGTTAAGAAAGGCTAATAGAAACCAACTTTATTTGCATAGCAATCTCCTGTAACAGAATGTCATAATACTTCTCTATCATTTATTTAAACATGCTTTTATACAATTTATCTGTTTTTTAAATGGTCACAATAAATCATAAACTGACCACATGAGCTGAGTACAGAAAATACACAAAACTAAAATGTGATTGAATAACTTGCATGAGTGTGTCATGCAAATATCTGTCAAGCAATGCAATTTAAGTAGCTTTCACAGATTTGTGAAATGGTATAAAGCAGCCCTGAGACAGATGGATCATTTAATGTCCTCCTTCCTCATATACTTTTTCATTTATGATTGGGCACTTGGTGCTAACTATATTTTGCAGCAATGTTAAAATTCTGCTCAAGACAGATTAGAATAACCAAAAATACTTCAATGAAGTCTGGCCACATTTGAAAAAAATATATCTGATTCATACACTGTGCTAAAGAAAGTATCTTCTATTTGGCCTAGTATGCCAAGTAAATCCAGCAATTACTGTGTGACACCCCACCCCTATGTTACTACAAATTATGATTTGACTTAATAAGTTATCTGAAAATAATTTTGGTTTATTCAACAAATTACAACTAACAATGGCTTAGAACAATGCATCACCCAGATTTATAATTTGCTAATTTAAATGCTATAACAGTTGTCCAGTTAGTTATTAAATCTATGTTTAATAGATTATTTACCGTTTTTTTAAAATCTTCTAATAGTAGCTAAAGCTGTTCCATGGGATACTGAGATTAGTTTCCATCTCTGTCTTTCCAGCTACCTGTTACCATTTGAATTCTTTTGTGCTGAGAAACAAAACACTGTTCTGTCAGGTTAAACAGATTTTTTCAGTCTCATTTGGCTAATAGAACAACAAAATGCAACTGTCCATCCATCACATAATGCCCATGCTTCTCCTAAGAATTTTTTATTGATTGTTCCAGTAAAGTACAACTCAGTTCCTGCAGTCCTACTAGCCAAACACTATAAAAGTACCTGGGATATCAGCCAAAAAAATAACAAAACTGTAAAATTACAGATAGCAGAACTGTAGTTTTGCCTAGTCCTCTGGGCACCTGTGGATTGTGGGAATATGATTCTTGTGGCTTAACACAATCTATGACCTGAGAGAGATTTTATGGCAGATCAGTAAAATAATATTAATTTTATTTTATTAAAAGAAAGGAATCTCAAAGAAGAGTACAAGAAAAGCAGATTTTGAAGATCCAACTCAGTACTCTAAAGAAAACTGTGTAGCTTCCTTCACAAATATTGCACAACAAATGGAAACTCAATCTAGGAATCATATTTGATATATTTAACTTCTCTGTCCTCCAAGCCTTCATTTGTGCTAATTAAAGAAAACAACAGCTGCTCCAAAGAGTAAAACTAGCTTGGCAGTCCTGGATCAAATGGAATGATTAACAGCTCGAGTTTCTTTTTGGAATATTGTGGCTTCTAAGAGACCTGGTTCAAGCAAACAAGGCAGTTGTGAAATTGTGGAAGGAGAAAAGATTTCAGCAGCAGCTTTGTCAGAAAAAGGAATTTCAAGAGATTTGTAAAGATCTTTTATTCACCTTCATCTTTTCCATGGAATGTTGCTCATTTTATTCATACTGTACTGTATATTTCTCATAGGGAGATCTAATTCGGTGGTTTTCAGCATGAATACATGATCCAGACATGCAACAATATAGAATGTGGAAGCAGAGGTATTTATAGGTACACCATGTTACACTTTTGCTCCATGAGCTACGCTGATTCAGCTTCTGATTGACACCTATAAAACCTTTCATAGGCAGGGCCATGGGGTGGCCTCTCGCCTATAGTTGTGGGATTACCTCTCTCCAATAGTTTCTATCTGCTCCTCTAGGTCCAATAAAAGGACTGTACTCTAGTACCATCAGGCCATGTGATCTAATCATGGTGGTGCTGTGGTTAGAATGCAGTATTGCAGGCTACTTAAGCTCACTGCCAGGAGTTTGATCCTCACCGGTCAAGGTTTATTCAGCCATCTGTCCTTCAGAAGTTGGTAAAATGAGGACCCAGATTGTTGGGGACAATATGCTGACTCTGTAAACTGCTTACAGAATGCTGTAAAGCACTATGAAATGGTATATAAGTCTAAGTGCTATTGATCTAGAAGGCCCTAACAAGTGGGCATTTTCTAATTTTCTGTCCTCTAAAATACCACAGTCTCTCATATCTGCTGGCATTTTTGAAAGCCTTAAAAACATACTTTTTTCTTAGTCGTGTGGCATTATTTCATGTTTGTTGTTCTCATGTGTCACAATATATATATGTTTATTGTTATTGTTTGTTTGCACTGGATGTTAACTTTGTTAATCCAAAGTTGCAGCTGCAGTTCTCAAAGTTTGAACCAACTGAAACAAGTTTGACTTTCAAAATACATAGCTACAGGACTATGAATGTTTCAGTATTGTTAAAAAGTGAAGAAAAACAGACTCAGGCTACTGAGTCTATTCGTCATATAGTGGTATATATTGAAAGAGCCATGAGATGGATAGAAATGTGCGGCTTAAGTTGGGAACAAACTCATCCCATGCTCCTTTGACATTTATGGCTTGTTCAGGCTACATAAATCAAATCATTTTATATTCTTCAATGTATATTAAAATGATCACCTGTTTTATCCTTGACACAGCTTTGATTTTACACTTTCTGTAGAATACATTTGAAACTAGTTGGAGGTTCAATGGCTTGGATGCACTGTAAAAAATTGTGTAAACTATAGCTGATGTTTTAGCATATTGAATTAAACCAACCAAGTGTGGTTTGTTCCATTACTCATGGCTAAAATAACAATTTATCAGTCATAATTTGACTGATAAATATTGCATTATTCCAAGATTCCAATTAGCCTTTTCTTTCTGACCTTTTTTCATAGCAAAGCTAGCATCAAAAATTAGGGTGATTTCTTCCTCTGTATATCCTTTTAAAGAATCTTATTTCACACTTTTCTTGTTGAGTTTCACATTCTGCTCTGTTCTTTAATCAGAGCTACATCAAGAAAGAGTGAATCTTGAAGTGCCATACCTCAAAGAAACTCTTAATTAGAGTTAATTAATAAGAAGATACTAAGTGAAAAAGCCTAGATCATTGATCAGTTTCCGAATGGGAAACCTATGAGATCATTGCATTGTGTTTCCTTACAGCTTCTTCACACCTACTTGGTTATTCAAATACACCAAAGAAATAGCAGTTATAGCAGTTTAACAAAATGTATGTCTTAAGTGAGTTTTCAGCCTGACATTTTGGTTTGACCCACAAATAAAGGTCAATGTTAACAAATATGGCCCAGAATTATTAAATGAAGATATTCTGTATCATATGAAAGGCTTGTAAATTAATTAGAACTAAAATTTAAATTTCAAAGCATGACATGTTATAAAGCTGTTTCTTCTGAAATGCAGGAATCTGGTATTTGACAGTTCCTTGACTAAGGAGCTTACAAACTAATTGTACAGAGAGCAGTGAAATAGGAGGAGGAAAATGCAGAGTGTTGAGAAATAGTAAATTATTTTTTGCACCACAATGAACATGGGGCAAATAAATTATGATGGGGTTGATAAATTATTGCTCTATCTTTTGGATCATGGCTCATATAAACTCCACTGTTGGAGAAGTAATAGCAGTTTTGACCAAAAACAAGATTGTCAGACTATCCTTCCTTGACAAGCTTCATGGAAAAGATTGCATTTGAAGAATAATTTGTATTAGCCAAGGAAGTTCAGGTGAAATGTTATTCCTAAATAATTAGAAACACTTTAAATACCGTAAATATATCACTGTATGATTAAATACATCACTGGAGGCTTTTAAGAAGAGATTGGTCAGTTACTTATCTGGAATAGATTTGGTATAGGCTGAACTAGAAGACTCCAAGTTTCTTCCAATATGTTATTCTGTTAATTTCAAGGCAAATTTTGATACAACACTGATTAACTCATATGGGTCTACCACTTCTGACTTGCTCCTGAATATATAAGTGTATTGAAAAATATTTCCTTTGATCTACATCAAATCAGAAGTCATGATTTATATAAAAAATTACAGGTACATAAGCCAAAATTAAACTGATCATTATTGTTTGGTGTGCAACTTAGACTGATGTTCTTCCTTTAAAATATTATGGACATGTGACCATGACATAGTTGTAGAAACTCTGGTGATAAGGCAAGCTTGTGATGATGACAAACCAAGGAATGAGAAAATATATCTATGCAGGTATTTGAAAAAAAATTGCAGCTGCTACTCCCTTATTCTATTTTTCTCCTTTGAGCTGACTACATCCACAGTTTGGGTTATAAATTTTAAAGATTTTGGCATTTTTGATGCTGTAGTCCTACCCCCACAAATGACAATAAACTCACTCCAAACTGAACTCTGAAAACAAAGTTAAATGTAGAGAATATAATGTAACGTGGTACCTTGATTTAGAACTATACATTCTTACCAAACTACTAAATTTGAAGGAAAAAAAAAGAATGGTGCATGTTTCTACCTTTATCAATCCCATTCCATATTCCCCAAATCTCTCATTTTTTGGAAATCTCCAAAAATGGTGGCATTCTCCATTGCTGAAATTATCCCTCTGTTTCAGAATGGGTTCACACACATTCATGTGGTAACCACAGTCAATAATTCAGAACTGGATTAGCAAACACTGTAAACCTGGCCAGTTATGTAGCTGATTCTGAACTTGGTTTCTTATGCAGACTTAAAATAGATTACAGCTGTCCATCTGAACATTGCTGCTGTCACCACCAGATACACATTTCAAGAAAAGCACTGAATGCATATCCTAACCCAGGAGTAGGGAAACTTGGCTCTTCTATCATTTATGGACTCCCAGAATTCCTGAGTGAACCATAAAAGGTTCCACCCATCCCTGGCCTACTGGTTTTTCAGATGTGGGGGAAATCAATTTTTGACTTGAATAGGACTCTAAAATATATAAATGTAGGACATATTCTTTATATTCTTTATTCTTTATATGTCCTACATTTGCATATTAAACAGTCCCATTCAAGTCAAAAATTGATTTCCCCCACAATTGAAAAACCAGTCGGTCAGGGATGGGGAACCTTTTATGGCACACTCAGGAATTCTGGGAGTTGAAGTCCATAAATGATAAAACAGCAAGTTTCCCTAACCCTGTCCTAACCTATTAAAAGAGTAAAAACTTCATTAAGCTCTAGAATCCTCTTTTGTTTTGTTTTTGCTACTATACAGTACAATGTACAATACAACAAGCTGCACAATGTTGCTCCAAACAGCTGAAAGGATAGTATATAAATATAATAAATGAAATAAAAAATAAAGTTTGTTTTGATTTCTAGCAAGGTAAATATTTCCTTTCTGTGGTTCATAAAACAGACACTGAAGAACATCTAGACCACAAAGCTTCACAGTCCAAATACCCCAGAAATTTTGATTGAGAACGATTTATCTTGAGATGTTAAATTAAACAGTAGTTCAGACTTCTACTCTGGAAGAAAGAACATAAACTCTCTCCTCTATCTCACACAGAGAAAATTTGGGTTCCAGACTCACCTTTGCTCTTCGGAACAGTCTCTTTCCCTTTATCATTCTTGTAATAAGATTTATATGCCGTTTTCAATAGTTAAAATTGCATAGAAAATGCTTCTTTTAGCTTTGCTCCTTTTTCTCACTCTTGTAAAAGTACACACATACACACATACAAACACATGCACACAGAAACTCAACCAAAATTTTCTTCTTGTTTACCTTCAAATACTTTTTATTACATCACACTGAAAGAAACCCAAAGGCAGTAACTCTACAGGTAACACTGGTTTGCCTAACACACCCCTAACAACAAAGAAAACAGGAGTTGGGTGTAAGTTCCATTAAAAAAAACCTGTAACTGCTAGAAGGTGGGAGGAGAATCCAAAACATAACAACTCACAGCCTCAAACTTTTGGAAAGCTTCATGTACACAGTGTAGGAATAAAGTCTGAATTAGGTAGATTTCTAATATTGGGAAACAAATGTATTAACCCTATTAACGTGGAATACGTATTTGATACAAATGCTAAACTGTGAATATTTTGTAGGTTGGTGCCCTCCAAATGTAACAAACTACATCTTTTATGTGGATAATAAGAACTGAAGGTCTCGATCAGTGTTTCTCAAGCTGATCTGAACAGCAGATCAATAATTTATAATAATTCATTTCTAATGAAACAGATTTTTTCCCTTCCTGCAAAAACAGTTTAAGCAGGGATAATGGGACAAAAAGACAGACACAAACAGGATTTGAGTTCCAAAACTCTGATCAACCACTAGATGGAGTAGCAATTTTGGGGATTTTTGCAATCCTGCTATGTTAGTCCTAGCAACAGAAAAAGATGGTGGATCTGTCATATTACTTTCAAGATTATTAAAATATTTTTATTTCTGAATCACAGAAAGGCTTTTGCTGGTCACTATATCGCTGATTATTTTACTTTTTCTTTACCAAAGCCATGATTACTTTTAGTAGTTTGTTTTGTTTTAAGCAACTGACACAATGGAATTGAGAGTGAGGGTTTTAATATCTCCTTTGGGCTTTGTACTTGAACTTCCTGTTCCTGTGCAAGAACATTGGTTGTTGTCAGACTCCCATGGGGCCATGTAGGGGTTATATAAGGGTCATAGCTGGCTCTATAGGCAAAGAACAAATCCTAGGTGTTTGTCTGAGCTAAGTTTGATTGAAGTTTGGGGTGATGCAATGAAGGGGCTTGTGTTCTGAAAGGGTGTTGGGCAATTCCTATTGTGACTTAATGGCTTTTTCCTGTGTTGGATCTTGAGTGATGGCTGCTTCTAATCCTACCATTCTGCCTTTGTTTCAAAATATCCTGTCTTGAATGGATTACTAAATCTGCAGTTTCTAAAAGCTTTCCCCTGCTGGGGCTATTAAGGAAAGTGGGAGTTGCTTTCTGCCTCTTAAAAAAAACCCATGTTTTTCCAGTTCTCATTTAGGGAAATATAATATTCTGCCTTTTAAATATTTCCCAAAATATTTCATTCTTCTAGGAGAGTGGTGGGTGCTAACATTCTACAGTATCTCTTTTTCTCTGTAGGAGGTGAGAAGAGAAGTTCAATTAAAATGAAATGTTAAATTAACTTTAACAATGACGATATTGCTGGGTTTAAAAATCTGGGCAGGTTAGACTTCATTTGAAGTTATAAACAGCAGTTTTCAATTCTTCTCCTAGGTATGGCCAGATATTTGCTTCCTGATCCACCTACTCCATTTTTAAAGTATCAATTAATAAGAAGTATTGGTGACTCCATTTTTACTTAGACCAGAAATCCTGAGAAGAAAAGGGTTATTATAATTATCTTTCTGTTTGAGCCTGAAGAAATTGTTGTCCTATCAGCCCTAGAGGGAAGCTTCCATTAGCATTAATAGAATTTCCTTCAGCAATCAATAATTGAAGAGGGGAGCACTTTCATCAGGACTGCCAACAGATAATGTGGTTAGGATATATACTCTCTCTTCTATTAAATGAAAAAAAGAGTTTTAGCTCTATGACTGTGTGTGGAACAAAAATGCAGTGGCATATGCAGCAGGTAATCTCAAAACTTTAATTTCAAAATATATAGCATAATTTCAATTCACAAAAACATTCAAGCACTCCATTCCTATTTATACCAACACCAGAAAATAATAGAGAACTAAATACCTCCTGGAAGAAATACAGCTTCCATCCACTTTCTACAGCAAAGCAATACTTGAATAGGGGCAGGATTGTAGGCAAAAAGTTCACGGAGGTGCAAAAGAAATGGTAATTTGCAGGTTCCCTGGTTACTTTTCCAGTCTTTGGGGGGCAATTTCCAAATAGCACTTATATTAAAAAATATAAATACTTCATAATCTTGTGCTTCATATTTCTGAAAGCAAAGAGCTTCTTTCCACATAAGCCAAAGAATGTGAGCACAATAGGTACTTCTCATCTTGCTCTGCATTCTTTTACAAAAGTGAATGGCTGTATTCACGGCACAAAATTGAATTGTGTTTTTGGGCTGTGGGCATCGACTCATGCTATTTTCTGGCAGCATAAATAACAGATTACAAAGAAGTTAGCAGAGCAAAAAGGTGCATGATTTAGATTTGGAGGAGGTGTTTTCACTTTTGCTACTTCATGAAGGAGTTAATACATCATCATAATTCTTTGGCTGGCATCATCATTCTGCAGTTGCTAACTGCATGAATTAATTTCCCATCTGATGTCATTAGCCTCTGGGCCTCTTTCAAAATAACTCTTAAGAGTATGTTCACTGATTAGATTTTGAAAGAGTGCATGAAAGTCTACAAGTACAAATGTAACAAGGGAATTGGGGATTCATGTGATACTTCTGGAAAGAAACATCTTATTAATAGGATTGATAAAAATCTATGTCAGGCAGATGGATCTTTTTGGGAAAGGCATAAAAGTACCATATCGCATAGCCTTGGGCATTTCTCCAAAAAGTAAAATGGTCTCAAAATTCAATTTGTATTCCATTTGGTACTATGCCAATTGGCTCACTGGTTTTGTCCCATCTGCTACAAAGGAGTGCATGTGTATATGTATGTAATGTATATGTACGTCTTTTTTTTTTGATTAAGTTTTATTGATTTTTAAAAACAAACAAAAAGCAAACAAAACATAAAAACATCCATCTTTCTTCCATAAATATACAAGCAGTGTGTCGGTTGGTTTGCAAATTTTTTGCTACATTTTTTGTGCGACTGCAATGTTCTCAGTCCTCAGTTACAATATATTCCACATCAACTAACTCTACTTATCATCAAAACATTGTAATATCTGGTACTTCCAGTCTCGCACAGGCTTTTGTGGCGGCAGGAATCCCGATCGTGCAAGTTCCTCCTGCGCTCGCCATGGAGTGCCCCCGATCAAGCGGATTTTGGGGGCTCTTTAGTTTACCCCGTAATAAGAGGTAACTGAAGACAGGGAGACTCATCAGGGGTCCAGGGAATCGCAACCCCCCCTCCTCAGCTGACTTAAATCCCTTTCCAAAAGTGGCTGGAGCAGCGGTCACGCACATGGCCACCACAAAGAAGCTTTCATCCGGATAAGAATGTGCAGAGTAAGCTGAGAAAGTTGAAAGTTTTTGGCTAACCAGGATGACAATAATATCTAAATGCCCTGGACTTCAAGTTTTATTTAAAGATAACATCGTCCCTATGAAGACGGAAAGCGATGAATGAAAGTAAAAAGGGAAACTTTGTTTTTTCTCACATCTCCTCCTTACGGTGATAGTAAATGAATGGAGATCGGAACAAAAAACCCATTTTGGCATCGCAGGTAATTAAATGAAAATTGAAGCTAAGGGGACAAAAGATTTTCTGTGCATTGAAAAAAAAAATTTTTTTTCTTTGCTATAAGTGGAAGGGAGAGGAAAAGAACTAACATTAAGATTTTCTTGGAGGAGGCTGCTTGGAATTTATAGATTAGAGCGAAATTGTAATAAATTTCTAAAAGATATATTTCAACTGAGCTTTATAACTGAACTATTAACCCCAGGAAGAGAAAATATAAGAAGAAGAAGTGCTAAATGAAACAGACTGTGTGTATTTTGGATTGCTTGGTGACTTTGGGACTTTTTAGAAATTATTATTTGAAAACTAAAAATATTTGGGTTGTTAAAAAAACTTTTTACAATGGCACTACTTGTTGATGAATTGAAAATTGAATTTAAAAAGCTAAAAGAAGAGGACCAAGAAAGCTCCCTTGAAGGCAGAGTCTCCAGTCACTTCAGGGCGTGGTGTGGCTACCTGTGTCCCCTCGCCTTTAGGGCAGTCTCTTTTGAGCGATGGAAGATACCCAAGTGCAGTCACGAGCCACTTCGATCGGCCGGTAGAAGCGGCCTAAGGGCGAGCGCACACACACACACTCCCCTTGCCGCAAGGCTGCTTCTATCGGCAGACGAAAGCACCCTTGAAGGCAGAGTCCCCAGCTGCTTCAGGGCGTGGTGTGGCTGCCCATGTCCTCTCACCTTTAGGCAGTCTCTTTCAGGCAATGGAAGCTCCCCAAGTGCAGTCACCAGCCACTTCAATCGGCCGGTAGAAGCGGCCTTGGGACGAGCACACACACACACTCCCCTCGCCCCGAGGCTGCTTCTACTGGCCGATCGAAGTGGCTGGTGACTGCATTTGGGGAGCTGTCAAACTCACGGTGTCATGTTACAGTCACATGATATATCATGTATTTCCCCTTCTGAGAGCTGGGATAAGCATTGCCTACATATGATGCATCTGGCCTATGGGCTGCCAGTTTGACACCCTTGACTTAGGCCAACTGAAAACATTTTCTTTCCTTACTGCAAACCTGTCCAAAATACTTATCCAGTTACTATTCTGCATTCAAAAGAAGCTGTCCCTAAAATCAAGCAAGGCTTGAATTTGTGACATCCATGAAAAATAACATTTCCTATCTAAATAATGCTATAATACAGAGTCAAGCAAAATGTTCATTTCCAGATTTTTGGGACTACAACCCATGATCTCTTGGCACAAGGAACACTGGTTGCAGATGTACTGAGGGGAATGAATGCCCAAACATCTAGAAGATATTGGGCTGCAATGGAGCATTTGAATTGTCTCATGCTCATTACTATCATTATATTTGGCTCCATGATGTTGCTGAAATCAACTTTAGAAGTTGAAACTGAAGGGAGGCTTGAACTAAGGAATCCTGTTCATCTGCTTAACTGCTTCATCACTGACCATCCTGCCAAGACGGATATTCTTAGAAGGAGGTACATAAACAGAACAAAGAATTGTTTGGTGAGTTGGAAGAGCTTGAGAGATATTCTTTCACATGGCAAGAAATCATTGCCTTCCCCCAATGAGGGCTGGTTCTCACCTAGCAGGCAATTTCCTCCCAAACACCAAATCCCTGGTTGTTTTACAAAGCTTCTCCCAAAACAAAAACTGAAAGCTTCGCATATATTACAAGAGGGATGCTGGACTATTGCAGAAATTAGGAATGAGAACCATTTATCCTAAATAACAAGAATAGTAATAATATGTTCGGTGAATGGGACACTAATCTAGAGTACTGTCACAGTATGGAGGATGGGGGGACAACATAGAAAATCAACCATCAAATAGTTGACACGCTATTCTTCCACTCAGACATCTATTTGCCCATTCTTTCTCTCTAATTTTTTTTTTAATTCCTCACTTTTAGCTAATGAATCTAGGGCCAGGGTGGGTAGTACTCTTCTTCCCACATCTGCAATAAAGTAGGGATAAAGTAGCAACTAATGATAGCTAGTACTATCCTCCCAATAAAACAAAAGTGGAAATAATCAGCAGAGCATCAGCAACCCAGCATATATACCTAACTCTATCATATCATCCTGTTTCTGATGGTCAGTGTAGAGTATGCCATGCTAATGCCATACTCCAGATTCTTCTTTATCCACAATTGGTACAGTATAGCAGCATATTTGGCAACCATTTTTAGCTCTGTGTTAAAATATTACTGGGTTTCTTTGCCTGAATGTTGTTTTTGTGTATAGTAATAAAATATTTTATGCTACTTTCAACTGAATTAATTATTTGAAATTACCATCTATGCTGCTTTGAGATCATACCTTTTTTTCGATGAGGGTAAGATATATGCTTATATTCCATATCATGTTTATATAGTTCAAGACTTTGAGCATATTATGCAACCAAACACGATCAGTTTCAAAAGTTAAAATATAGTGAAGCATGCCTCATAAATATGATCTTGCCCAGAGTGAGTCCTGAGAGAATACATTTGTGCAAAAATTAGATTTACAAAACTAAAAAGCTGATCATCTTTCATCAGAAAGATACTCTTTTCAATAAAGTTGTGTTTCACTATATAGTTTTGCTAGGGGAATGCTATTTTAAGGATATGTAGATTATGGACTGTTATTTTAAACTATACTTCAATTAGAGGGTGGAATTTAAAAAGAAGAAAGAGCAAGAGAAGAAGGCATTACAACAAAGTTTAGTAAATACTGAGGTTGTGGTGGTGTCTCAAACTGACTTGTTTAGAAAGGACAACATTTCAGCTAGCAATTACAGATTTTATGGCTATTTATCTTTTTCTTTAGTAGGAGCTTAAGTGCTCTGTAGCGCAGTGTTATATTAATAATCAAAGCTATTTTAGGATAACAAGCAATGTTTCATATTCATTTTCCAAAAGATCTACAGCATTTCAATGTTCTTTTTTTCCTAGTAATACAGGCAGCTCAGTGCAAGACAGCTATTTTGCATCTTTTTGGATATTTCATAGAAATGAAGAGGTCATTCATTGCTAACTGAAACACAAAAACTGAGCATGCAAAATACACTTGTCCACATCCAGGTGTCCATATAACATATTTTTATATGTTACAATGTCAGCACAGCATAGTATGTAGCATGGCCAGGTTTAAATTTTCTGTCTATTTGAAATTCTTGGAACTGCAGGTTAGATAAGAGGCCCTTGATTTTGTGGGTACGCAACCCTTGCCTCGTAGCCATTATAATGTTTAGACATGCTGCTCCAGAATAAGTCCATGATCTGCTATTATCAAAAAGTTCTATAGAAAATAAAACATTTAACATGGCCAGGCACTAATAATATTTATTTTTCCCATTCTAAGAATATAAATAAAGATAATGAATGTCTAAGATACAGCAAAAAAATTATCATGGAATGTACCAAAGTTATTGGCCTCATTCATTCATTGCCCCAGGCTTTATGTCATTTAAGGGTTATGTCATTTTATGTCATCACAAACTAAGGTTTATGTCATTTTGGTTTAGCATGTCATACAATTTATGGTCTAATGTTATAAACCAGCTACTGTGGATTATTCAAAAAATAAAGATAACAACAAACAATGGCTTAGCATACAATGATAGCCTTGGTCCTTTATAGAAATGAATACCAGTGATGGCATTCATAACACCAATGCTGGATAGGAATTGTTGAAGATATATATTGTATATCTATATGTATATCAGATACTATAATATAAACTAATAGTTCAGTCTTATTCATTTTTAAAATTTTGAAACCAGCAATGAAGCATGTCAGATTTTAAGAAAAATATTCATTATATTTTATCTGATCCTTTTTCCAAAGAGCCACAGACTGCTTAAAAATTAGAGTATTTTGTCACAGAGCCAAAGATCGCTCAGTTCCACACTTAAATGACTATTGCTGGTTCAAAGGTCCCTATCTTTGGGGTACAATGGGCATAATTAATTTTGAAAACAATCTTGAAAACACAAAATGTTTTCTGAATGGGCTACCATGCATATTGTAGCCAATCATAAAACAGTTCACAAATCCAAACAGTTGACATATTCTCTGCCATGCCTTCTTGCTCGTGCTACACAGCAAAACATATCGTTTTTCTCATCTAAGGATGCCTTTGAAGATCATGTGGATCTGATAAACATGTTTTAAATTGAAACATGTTAATTTCCTTTAAAAAAGATAAAAAGATAAAAAGCTGGAACGTGGACTTCTACCAACAGCAGGTTCGTGTGGATCATAACTGTTCAGATTGGAACTCACAATAAATCTATAACAGCAGATTATGTTTGTTCAAGTGAAATGTATCTGCATTCATTTTTCAATAGGTGGAGAGTCACTCCATTAGTTTGTTTCACTTTACTCCCAAAGGAAATAAGTCAATGTCATTTAATTGGCTAATTAAGGTCAGGAAAACCATATGCCAAGTCACTGAAGCAAAAGCAGCAACTAAGCTGATTTCCAACATTTTCTTCCTTAAGGCTAGGTCCCACTGGCCAATGGACGCAAAACGTATGTAGAAAGGACACAGCGGATGAGCAAAAAACTACTTCCTACACTGCTCTGATTTATGCTAAATTCTTAAAGCTGGCTGAATAGCTAATGAACTTACTGACACCTGATTTCCCTCAAGTGATCTTCCTTGTTTGTGGCAGGATTGTGGAAAGCTGATCCAGTAGATTACTGTTCTTTATCAAAGGAGTTATTTTTATGCTCCAGTTAATTTTGACTTAATCATATTCTAAATTCTCTACTTTGTGCCCTGATTCACAAGGTGTTATTGAGCCAGATTCATCTGATTCATATAACAAAATTGGTAGAGTTCACACAGAATACTGAGACATATGGTTTACAAAATATCATGGATGGGCTCATGAAAATATAATATAAACTATGGATTATGTTTTACATTGTTTAAACTTATTTAAGTGCAATGTGCAGTGATGGAAACCATGACCTAGCACAGTGTGTTTTATGTGTGGAGAATGGTAGAGTTCACACAATACTCAGAGTAAAAATCAAAATGCAGTGACATTCTTTGACCCATTCTTTGACCCATTCAAATGGGTCATTCATTAGTGGACCTTTGAATCTATCACAATCAAAGTTACCAGAAAACATAAAACTATGGAGGTGAGCAAGGGGAAAATTATGGAACATGTATCACAGTGTCAATAGGCAAACCTTAAACCTATGAGCTTGCATCTGTCTAAAGATCCATATTGGGGGCTAGAGGGTTACTATTATTTTATTAATATATAGCCAGAGGCTCAAAAAGAATGGGAATTTTATTATGACCACTCACCACTTTTTTATCATTGTGACAAGCGGAAGGCATCTAGTTAGAAAATAACATTATTTACCAACTAGCAGATTCTAAATGAAAGATGGCAAACCTTTTAGGGCAAGGACTGAAAGACATTTTTAAGGAAGTCTATTAGAGTAGGAAGGGTTAAATCACCCTATAATTGGGAAAACCATTTTGAGGAAATCTCTTTAATAGCACTGTAATATGCTTTAACTACACTACAATATGCCCTTTTTAGCTTTATAATACAGTTTTTATGTATTTCCCATCTCAGAATGACAGAAAACCCTTCCATTAATTTTCAGCAGTTATTACCATGAAGAGTTCTAAGAGCTATAAAAATGAAACTTCTGTTACATAAGGCAGAAATAAATTGACCTAAGAATATTAATGACATAGAATGATTGGATCCAAAGATAGTTGTCCACTCATGGAAAGAGCTCTTGTAAGAGTCAAAGGCTCCTTTCATGAGTGAAGGACTCTTCTGGACTTAATTTTCAATCTACAATAATACATTTTTTAAAAACATGGAATATATTTGTAACATTGATCTCCAAAAGTAGTTATAAAAACAAATTAATCAAATTAAGTAATAAAAAAAGATACAGAAAACATAAATGAATTAGGAAGATTCTAGTTTTACAAACTGGAAATAAACAAAGAGCATTACATCATAGGAATGTTAAGACAGGAAATGATGGAACAGATAGGAAGGAAATAAATTAACATGGACTAGGAATGAGATACATAGTGCACTTTTCCTTCATGGTATGATAATATAGAGCTGAATCAGGCCTTCTTCATGACATATCATTGCACTGTTACTAGGAAGATAGTTACTAGAAAGATGAATGCATTACACAGTTACTAGGAAGATGAATGCTCCTTAGAGAATGTGATTAAGTGTGTCTTAAAGTCAAAGAATTCCCTGTGGAATAAGTCTTTGAAAGTTAAACGCAGATAGAAATATACCTATATACCACTTCACAGTGCTTTACAGCTCTCTTTAAGAGGTTTACGAAGTCAGCATATTTCCCCCAACAATCTGGATCCTCATTTTATTATCTTGGAAGGGTAGAAAGGCTGAGTCAACCTTGAGCTGGTGAGACTCGAACTGCCAAAATGCTGGCAGTTGGCAATCAACAGAAGTAGCCTGCAATACTGCATTCTAACTATTGTGCCATGGTGGTTTCTCTTCCAATATGCTTTAATGCTATTCCTTTTGATTTTAATGCTATTCCTCAATCTTTACAAAATAAGATCACATAGTGTGTCTTGCCCTTTACAGGAAATCCATAGATCAAAGCAATCAGTTACTACTGTATTGAATTTTTAGGGACACCTTAACCTGCTGAATTCTTGTATAATTTTTTTCATGTGTTGTTGGAAGCCACTTTAGAACAAAAAAATAAAATGTTTTCAATAAACACATGCAAATGAGCCTGCACCAAACATGAATACTGCTTATTAAACTATTCAGCTTGTTGTGGGTTGGTGTCCTTCAGTTCAATGTACAAAAAGATGACATTTACAATATGTATTAACAAAAAGATTAAAATAAAAAGTTATTGAGGATGGTGAGAACATTCTTGATATGTTTTCAAGAAGGAATGGGAGAAAAATGCATATTATTCAGTAAATGTTTTCCACTGTTGCTAAGTCGCCCCTCCCTTTCTGCTTATCAATGGGACCTTTCAAGACTCCTTCTCCCAATTGGAGACATCATTTCCTGTACAACACACTAACCCTATTGATAAGTTTCGTCGATGAGAACTTTTCAAACCTAACAGGAAAGTCTAGGAGACTTGAAGGAACACAGACAAGGCTGGGGGTGGGGAAAACTGCTGTTTTATAAAAAGAAAGTACTTGAAAGTGAAGGGCATAATTATTTTTTAAAAAGTGTTATCAGATGAAGATGAACCGAACCTTCTTCATATCTACTTCAACTTAGGAATGCTAACAGAAGGAAATGTAATGGAAGACTTGCCTTCTCAAGCTTTATAGAAATCTTAATAAGGCTTCATGAGTTGGGATCATAAAACTGAAAAAAATGATATACATTTGTGAAAAATGCCAAATGTCTCTATGTAAAAGTAAAAAAGAATTATTAGAGTTGTTCAGCTCTTTGGACAGCTGTTTCCAAATGAATTTTCTAAAGGGCTGTGAAAGAAGATGCCCCAATACTTTATTATTTTAATCCTTTTGTTATTACATATTGTGGGACTGAGTCCATACTAATTCCTTTTTTCAAGCTCAATATGATGAATGCAACCAATATTCTGCTGATACGTCTTTGGTACTTCCATCCAATTGCAGAAGCAATTGCAAACTACAGTGGTCTAAATTCCAAGCAAGCAACATGCCTTTGCCATGTTTATCTGATAGAGATCAAAGTTTCCTCAAATCTGTAATCTAACCAACTACTGCATGTATTATCAGTGCTCCATTGATTCTTTCTCATGAGTCACATCTTATTTATTTCCTGTTTCCACAGAAACAAATAGCTACAGTGACTCAAGATGTATCACTAGTGATTTTACTAATAGTAATCAACTTTTTAATTTAACTTCTGGATATTCATGGTGGATGTTAAGATAACCTTATATCTGCTCAGAGGGATTTTCCATGTCAGTCATTCTACCTCCCCCCTTCATGAGGAAATAAACTCTGCAAACCTGGACATGGCGTGGCATGGCATTCCTAGATAAAATGGCTCTTGAGAGAAAACATTTTTCCAATAGCCATTTTAAGGTATAATTGCACACATGAATCGAAGAAACTAGGACAAAATTAGTAAGACAGAACAAGACGATACGTTCAAGCATGCCTGTAGAATACACATGAAATAGACAAAGTTTTTAATTCAGGTGTTGACACTGAAACCAAGGAGCAGAATTTTCATTTGCATTCCAGCCAGTTTTTTCTCACTCCATCCCTATTAGCCCCCATTATTTTCTGTCCAATTACTCTTAGATGAGAGTATGAGAGAGACCAAAAATATTGAAATAATCAATGTTACTGCATTAAATGATCTGATCACTACAAACATGGCATTATATTCTTGGAGAAGGCCCTTTCAGCTGTGAAGCTCAGGCTACTATTCCCACTGATCATCTGCTTTCATCCCCCTCCCAATCAACTACTTAGTATTAGTAAAATTTAGATAAATATACTCAATGCTGCTCTTAAGCTGATGAATTCTGATTATATTGGATTCAGAAATGGCTTCTCACTGAACATGAATATATGCAGGTCAAAAAAAGGAAGACCTCAAGGAAGTCGGTGGGAGAGACAGAAGATAACCAATACATAATATCAGCAGACTCACAAATGAAAGGAAGTTAAATTTAAGAGGGAAAGTGTTAGGGTCTCATGGGACATATTCTTTCCACAATGAAGGAAGAGACTGCACAGTTTCCCACAAGGAAGACTATAGAACAATGTAGCCATTTTTTCCATGAGAACCAAAACAACTTCTCTCAAACAGTATTTTCAAGTATTCTGGAAGCAATTTCAGTAACAATGCAAAATCTGCAGTGATCTGTGATAGTATTAGATTCAAATCATTATTAACAGCTCTGAAAGAGGCTATGCCAATTTTCCATAAAGAAAAAGCAAATTTATTCATTACCTGCAAGTCAAAGAATTTGCTATACCTCCGGAAGATTGTCTGGCAAGTTGCATCTGACCATGTCACTTTGATTATATATACCTAGAATTACAGAACAAACAAAAAGAAAGATATAATGCATTTATTGTATCATAATTATTTTTATTTCTATGTGGCCCTTGTATCATAACACTATACTATAGTTCAGTAAGCAAGATCAAAATTGCAATACTATGAGCTACTCTCATTCTAATCAAATGACAATTTTATTCCCATACTTTGTAATTCAAAATCCTGAAATAATTTAATTATCCAGTATCAGTTCATCTGATCTGCAAAATGGGGAGCATGTTTCCTGTTAAATGTACTTTGAGGCCAGAGATATCTTCTGAAATAAACTGTGTTTAGCATTACACATAGCACCTCTCCCAAAGCTACTGAAATTAAAAATTGGTGATATTTTAAGTGAATGATATACATTAATAGCATAAAATAGTTAGGAAAAGTTTTGGTTACAAAATTGTCTGAATTGTCTTTTAGATGAATGATTGTACTCATTTTTTCTATGATTTTTGATGGATGAAACTCATGACATCTTTGGCAGTTTTCATTCTTTGATGTAGGAGCAGAAGATCATGGCTATTTCATTTTTTGGTCTTCAATGTGATCTGGGATTTGATCCTCTGTTTAGGTGATCTTATATTAAAATCAAAAAATTCCATGAAGTTTCTTATTCTTCTTCCATATTTTATATCAGGTGGCACCAGAAATAGGCAGCTATCTAAAAACAATTTTTAAATAGTCATGGACAGGAAATCTAACTATGGATTTTGATAATACTGTAGCTAATAAAGGCATCAGTGCTGCAGGCCATAGGTTTACATCAGTGGTTCCCAAACATTTTCAGTCCACCGCCCCGTTGGTGCTACAAACTCATCTTTGGTGCCCTCCACCCAGGGGTGGGATTCAAATTTCTGTGGGTGTGGCCTAATTTGAGGGTATGGCTCATTGGTCATGTGACTGGGTGGACGTGGCCAGGTGACTTGCAAACCAGCCACTTCAATCGGCCAGTAGAAGCAGCCTCAGGCCGAGCGCACACACACACACTCCCCTCGCCAAGAGGCCGCTTCTACTGTCCGATTGAAGTGGCTGGTGACTGCATTTGGGGAGCTTCCATCGCCCAAAAGAGATTGCCTAAAGGCGGCGCAGCCATGCCATGCCTTGAAGCAGCTGGGGACTCTGCCTTAAGGAGCTTTGGTCGGCTGATAGAAGTAGCCTCGCGGTGAGATACGTGCATATGGGCTGCTGTAGGTGGGGAAGAAATTAAGTCACCCCTGAAAATACAGCCTAAGCCATTTTTTCAGGGTCAAAAAAAAATAAGCCCAACCTTATTTTGTGAGAAACATGGTAGATAAATAGATAGATAGATAGATAGATAGATAGATAGATAGATAGCATAGATAGATAGATAGATAGATAGATCTCTATATGGTAGATAAGGTAGGCAGGCAGGGAGGTAGGGAGGAGGCAGACCTTTTGTATGTATGTATGTATGTATGTATGTATGTATGTATGTATGTATGTATGCTACAGATAGACAGACAGACAGACAGAAAGAATGTGAAGTGGCGGCACTTTGAGAAAGTAGAGCAAAGCCAGAGTGGGAATTGAAGTCCACACAAGTTGCAAGTTGCACACAAGTTCACAAGTTGAAACACGGCTGAAATATATCAACCCAGCCATTCTGGTTAGGGGTTTAGCATGCTGTTTGATTCCGGCTAGTCAATAAACCAGGGCTAAGATCTTCCTGCTCCTTAATGCAACTGCCCCTCTGCCCCTTCTCCAGCCCCGACCCAGTTCTTTCTTTGGCATCCAATTTTGCCAATGCCAACCTCCCTGAGACAGCGATGCGGCCGACTTGACCCTCTTCGCTTTGAACCCAAGGTCCACTTCCATCGGGCCAAGCAAGGGGAGGTGCTCAGAGATTCCCAACTTTGGGGAAGTGCTCCGCCCATTTTTATGCTCATTCCTGGAGGAAGAAGGCCGTGGAAGCAGGTGGAGGGAACGGCAGAGGTGGAAGGAACAATCACTTGGAAAACTAAGCCAAGCAAGCAAATGCAGGGCTCGTTCTGAAGAACCGGGCTGCAGAGGGGAGGTTAGGTTTTAGGTTCGGGCCAGCCACATAGAGCCAAGCCGAACTGAGCCACATGCCCTGAAGAGCCACAGCTGCACCCACCTGCATCCTGCAATGCAAGCCTGGTTGGCTGGAGAGGCGGAGGCCGGGTGGCGTGCTGTTGTGCTCCCTTGTTCTCCTCCGGGGAAGGGGATCCCTAATGCTGGACCCACCACCCCTTCCCACTGCATGCCTTTGGGAGGTTTTGCTTTTGGGCTTCTGGCACGCCTCCACCACTTCCACCAGAGACGGCAGCCCCCTTTCCGCCACCTCCCACCTTCACCCCCCAGGCTTGGCAAGGCTCGTCATGCACAGGTTCCACATTTGAGGTGCCGGCTACCGAGTGATGAAACAGTCAATGGGCTGCGTGGCCAACAGTCAGTAGCCTGCGGGGGGTCGCGTTGCCTCGAAACACCCCCCTTTCCACCTTTAGTGCCCCCTTGCCGGCCTCCTTACATCTTAGCACCCCCCTAAGGCATCCCACCACCACCCAGGAAACAGTACCGCCCACTTTGGGAACCACTAGTTTATACCATAGCAGCACAGTTAAATCTCTGGCTTTTGTCATGCCAAAATTTATTTTTGTTATTGCATTATCCATCATTCCAGAGGAAGTTGAAACTGCTTTTGACAAGGACCTATTTAATCTCAATACCAGTTTTTCTTGCCATTGTTGTTGCTGCTCTAAAGTTCAGAATCCATTGTTTCATAGTTGAATCTGAACCTGATTTAGCATGAATTGATGGAACCATGAAATGACTTTAAAGATTGGGCAAAGTAACACAGTCAAGGTAATGATCAGAAAAAGGTAGCTTAGCCCATAGCAGCAATACGGGAGGGGCAAGAGCTTTAGAAGAGACCTTCTCTAGTTCCTTGGGCTGCAAGTTAATGAATAAGGGGGGGTCTATTATTTGGTTGGGTAGTTGGTGGTAGTATGTTAGTTCAGATTGCAAGTTCAAGATCATAGTCCAGTTTCAACTTACTTGCTCAATTTGTATGTGAGACCCATGTTTACTCATAGTTAATCTAGTTTATTTCTTACTAAATGTAGGAATACTTCCCACAACCTCCATATATAACAGTTCAATAGTGATTTTTGTTTTTGTTGTTTTTGATTAAAAAGGCTTTCGAACAATATTTTGAATTATATGTGTTATACAGCTAGTCAACGAGAAGCAGTGGAATTCATAATCAGCATGTTAGCTGCTAACTATTTTTTAGAAGTAGCTTGCAAACCATAAGTGATATAGCAAGCCCAGTAAAACATCTGATTAACAGATGATGATAAATTTCTTTTTCTTTCTATAAAAGGCACACAAGTAAATAAATTGTGCTGTAACAGGTCACAAACATCCACTTAACGAGCTGCTAAGTAAGAGTTCATCATCAAAATAATTATTTTCTCTGGAAAACATCCAGCTATCTTTGACACTAATCCAGAGAGTCACATGACATCATGTCCTGGTGTCAATCCTTGCTCTTCTAAAGAGGATATGTACATCAGAAGGGAAGCACTGCATTAGCAGAGGTCATAAGTTCCTCTGTTGGAAGATCAAATGCCACTTCCTACATCAGCAGACCCTCAAATAATCAAAACTAGCAAACTGAAATCATTAACTCGCCCTATTTAGAAACCTTGTCCTTTCTTATTGTTATACAGCCTTTCATACTACACATTGTGAGCATTGAGTTAGATACCTAGTCTGAGATTGTTCTATGACTAAGTTGCTTTTTAATCTATTGTTAATACTTCTCCAAATGATCTTGCAGGAGGGCCTTTTGTGGATTGGAACTTCCAATTCCTGTTCAAGAGAAACATTCAGGGAAAGTAAAGGTGTCAGGACAACAGTCATCAGCATTTAACTAGATCCCTCTTTACTTCCTACATTTGTTTATAGAGGATAGTTACTCTATCCTCTATTTTTCTTAGCTTTCTTCTGACAGATTTGCTCACCTGTGATCTTACCCTTTAGAGGCAATGGTTTTCAAATCATGCACCGATGAACTTTAGTAATGTCTTTCACTTACACATCCTACATAATTATATGCCTATTTTAATTATTTATGGCCATCTAGTGTACATTACACTATATGAACAGCCAATAAATATTTTCATGGTATGACTTGCTCTTACTTGATAGTATATGTCAAAATATGTTTAAGTTTACCTTGCTTTCCTAAATCAGCCTTCCACAATCTGGATGCCCTACAGATGTATGGTCTTTAATTTCCAGATTTTTCAGCAATAGCCCAAAAGTGCTTAAGACAGAGAAGAAGCTCTAGACCAGGGGTGTCAAACTCACATCATCATGGTGTTGCCATGTGACGTATCATGACTTCCCCTCCCCTTCGCTAAGCTGTACAACATGGGTTTAGCCAGCACATAATGCATCTGGCCTGCAGGCTGTGAGTTTGACAGCCCTGCTCTAGACTGTCCTTTCATAATATGGTTTCTTTTCTGAACCTGTCTTAAAACTCTGGGAAACCTTATGGTAAAATCTTTTGCAATTTATATGACTATGAACATCTTCCAGCACTGACTTTAGTTGCACCTTGCAACTAAAGTCCAAATACAGTGCCTTGCAAGGGGACCCAGGGCCTGGGAAAGACAAAAGCATGTAGTCCCAAAGCTCTTTGGCCACTGTTGAATAATACTGAGTCTCTAGGGATTTCCTTGTGCTAGGCAAGTGGAAATTCTTCAAAGGGTATCTTACTGAAAAGGAGTGTCCCCTGCCCTTTCTGAGAAAAAATAAAGTTCATGTAATTTCCAAGACCCCATGAGGCAGAAACCTCAAAACTACTACTTGTCTTTCACTCTGGACTGTTTACTAAGGGGAAATATAACTAGTATGCATCCAATTGTTCTTGCCTTCAATATTAACTATTTCAGTCTTTCTTGGCCATAAAAGACAGAAGCAGCAAATCACTAGTTAAGCCTTTGATCATCACCCCCAACTGTAATAAACCTAGTTTACAAACTAGTGTTAAACACATAGAATGGCTCCTCACTGGCAGTTAGAGATAGAGTTGAAGAATAATAATGCACATATACTTCCAACTTCTATAACTGTCTGATTCCTTTCCAGAAATTCTTGATATAAACAAATATAAGTTTTGAGTGAAATTTCAGCACAAATGTTTCCAAGTATTACATTTTCTATAGGATTTTACAAAGCACGTTTTGAATAATTTGTCTGTAAAAACATTAATACCCTTCTTTGCTTTTTTTTTTTCTCTGACCAGAAAAGGAATGAGAAGAGTAAATAGACTGATTGCTTTGTATATAATTAGCATGGCATTAACCGCTAGAGAATACAATGAAACTAAGGATTTGTTATGTTGGCAGCAAGTTGAAGCACTGGGAAACATGTTAACCCTTTGTGGGGTCTTTCTGCATGTGAGGCAACTCATCATAAAGGGAGAAGTATAAGGTCTCAAATGATTCAGCAAATGACACATTCTATTGAAAAAAACCTATTCCCCCAAATAGAATTATGACTTAAGTATAGACTGGGAACACATCATTGGAATACAATATCATGCAAATTTACAATTAAGGAACCATTCTGTTGCTTTAAAAAGAGACTTGATTACTGACACACAGAACCTTTTCCAAATCCTCCATCTCATTCGTGATAGATTACAACTCACATATATCCAATTTAAAACCTTTTTTCAGGGACTGCCGCATTTGTCACCAAGAAAGGTCCATTTCATAAACTTGTTATACAGGTAGTCCTAAACTTACAACCACAATTGAGACCAAAATTGTTGTTGCTAAGTGAGACATTTGTTAAGTGAGCTTTGCCCCATTTTATGACTTTCCTTGCGGCAGTTATTAAGTGAATCACTGCAGTTGTTAAGTTAGTGACATGGTGTTAAGTGAATCTGCCTTCCCCATTGGCTTTGCTTGTCAGAAGTTCGCAAAAGGAGTTCACGTGATTCCGGGACATGGTCAGTAGTCAGGTATCTGAATTTTTATCACGTAACAATGGAAATGCTACAACAGTCATAAGTGGGAAAAAGTCATAACTCACTTTTTTTTTTAGTGATGTAACTTAAATGAACAGTTGTAAGTCGAGGACAACTATAATTGTTTCTGGCCTTTCTGAGGTAAAAAATAGAGGAATACTATACCATCTATTTTAAAATAGGCTTAATTTCAAAACAAAGATCTCAACTGTATAAAAATAAACCAAAGAAAAGTAGAAAACTATAGTCCTTCCATACCCCTAGTCTGCATAACCATTATCTTCACTATAATCCTAGTCACAAATAGGCTGCCCTTCTCAGGCAAGTAGAAATATGCAACCTGGGCCCTCCTTAAAGCTTCAGATGCAGCTTCCACAACCTTTGTGTATATCTGAATTGTTATTTTCAGCGTGGCAGAAGATGGACATTATTAAATAAATAAGTGCTAGCTTTGTTCTGTTTTTACCACTTCTTTACCCTGTCTCCATTCTTTTGTAACAAGAGGCCAGATTCATCAAAACTGAAGTCATGTCCTTGGCCTAAAAATACTTGCATCCTTGAGGCAGAGCAAGAGCTAAGATTTCCCTTCCTTAAGTCAAATTATCCCCATTGCTGCTGTTCTGTAATGCAATAGGTCACTGGGGGTTCGTTTTATGCATTCAGACATGCCAGAAAGTTAATCCATGGGGATAATTTTCAGAGTATTTTTAACAGTTAAAAGATTGCAGTTGCTTCTAAAGCAGTAAAGTGAGATTGCAAGGACATTTCTACATAATAATTTATAACTACAGAATTCATTTATGCTGTGGACTTGCTAAAGTCCATTTAGGACCATTTGTTTTAAATGCTGTAAATCTGTATTCATTGGCTATAGTTAAGCCAAAGGAACTATAAATCAGGATTCCTCTTAGTGAAGCTGTTGTTGCATTTTCTTCAAGTACAGTATTTTAAATTTGTTCAGATGAAGTGAGTTATGAAACAGAAAAAAATGTTCATTTTTCACTGTATTATGAACAAACTTCATTCAGTATATTCTGTCATTATAGACAGAAACTTTCTTAATTGAAGCTGAAGTTCATGAAAGAAACTACAGACTGTATCTGACTGCAATAGTGAAATCCAATTGACCATTTACACTTCTAAAACACTTCAGTTAAGTATGCTTTTAAAAACCTAACACTCTACAACTGACTATCATCACAGGTTTTAAGGTCAATGAAATCAAAACTTTAAGCTGACCCAGACTTCCCTAGATGTCTACCTTCCGGATGCAGTAAACATTAACTCATAATTCCCAGCCATCATAGCTTATTACCTATGAATTCTAAACTGCCCCACCTTCATTTTAAGGAACTTCTCAAAATTCAGCTGATCACAATTAAGGTAAAATCACTGGTGTTTCATCTTCAAGGACAGGTATGAGCAAAACAGTAAAACTGTTTTCTTTTTCACCATCTACTTAATAAGGCAATAATACTTCAGGCCGGCAGGGTTTTTCCAGATTTTATTTCTAAAATCCACAAGAAATTATTTTTTTTTACAACATATAAGTCTCTGCATGCATTTTCTCCAAGTTATATAGCTATTAACATAAATTGCTTAAGCATCGTTTTTATGCAAATCACATTGTTTTCATTCTTTGATGTACAACTTTCCCTGATAATTCTTTAAAAGCCAAATTCCTAAGCATTTACCACTATTTGATAGTGAGGAATAAATGCATATAATATTGCACTACATGTGTGCCTCAGTATCACATTTCATGAACAAACCAAAAGCAGAAACAGAAAGGATGCACTTATTGTTTTTACTATCACAAATCAATCTAGCTTATGTTTTTGCCTAACTGTGAAAATGCCAGGAAACTGTCCAAACAAAGCAACCAAAGAAGATACTAGCAGGGTGACTACATGATTTGAAGTACAACTCATCTGGAGAGCACTAAGTTAGGGAAGGCTGCCATAAAGCAATCTCAACATGCTTCTAAGATGTCTTAATCACTATGGCTAATGGATTTGAGAGGAGTCTAAATGAAGCATCCCAATTCAGATTTAATTACGATTGTCAAACAGACTTTAAATGAATCTGTGAAATGTCTTGTAGTACCTAATGGAAGGTAGAAATTACAGTGCAAATAATTTGCTCAAGTACTACTTCCAGTATAAGATTTCAACATGTAGAGTTTATAATTCATTAGAATTCTGCTATAAAAAGGCAGTTGACCTATATAGCATGCAGATAAATTAGCTTATTCATTCCAGATCTTTATTACTGTAACCTTCCCTCTTGTTGTTCTTCCTCTTCCATTCATGATCTTTCTGGCAAGCTCATTGGTGATAAAACATTGTGGATGTCTGAACTAATAATGCAATCCTATGTATGCTTACTACTTTCTTAAGACTACTTTATTCTTTAGATTGATGAGCTCTATTAGCTATCTAAATGGAGTGACTTCTGCTACTCTTGGAAAAATTCAATAACATGTTCAATCATAGAGTTCTTCCAAAACACTTACAAGGCCCAGAGCTGTGGGCATTTTTTGCACTCCTTCCTGAGCAGGCAAGTGAGTGTAGGGGAGAGGCCATTCTGATAGATTCTCCTTTGTAGAGTGCCAGGGATTTACTTCTTTCCCTCACTATATCCCATTTCATCTACATGAAGCTCTGGGATAGGGCTGTCAAACTCTCAGTCCATGGCCTGGATGTGTCACGTGCTGACCACACCCATATCCAGTTTAGGCAAAGGGGAATAAAGTCCTGATACATCACATGACGCTGCCATGATGATGTGAGTTTGACACCCCTGCTCTGAGAGAAGCATCCATTGGTTTAAAGAAGAAAGAGAGGGAGGGAGGTCTACAAGGGCAGAAGAAGGGATTGTCTTTCAGAGAATCCTGTCAGCCCCTATAACTTTTTTAGTGAGAAACCCATAATGACATTCTAAGAAACTCATACTTCTCTGCAAAGTAGTATGCAATTGTCACTATACATGAAACATGAGTTTTGCTTGATGAGGTATTTTGCCAGCACTTTAATACTACAATTATTTTCCTTTCCATAAGCTGTAAAAACACAAGAGATTTGTAAAAAAAAAACCAAAAAAAAAACCCACACACGCACACACACTCAAAACAAANAAAAAAAAAACCAAAAAAAAAAACCACACACGCACACACACTCAAAACAAAACCTAGAAATCAAGACAAATTTACCAGATAAGCCTTACTATTATAAGGTAGATTGAAGCAGTTATCAACAAATAGTGACAATCCCATCTAACTCTCTTAGTGTTTATGCACTTTTAAAGCAGTTCTAACCTGCAAAGGTTTCATTTTGATTCCACTTTATAATCCTTCACTGTTCTGTCCGGAAAAACGCGAGGTAGACCGGGTTCCAACAACAGAGTCTTTATTCCAACAACAATCAGTAAAAACGGAACATTGGCTCAAGCCGCGACAGCCCTTTTATACTTTCCTGTCTGCCGGCTTGTAACCAATGACATTCATTTGATTTTGCCGCCTTTGTGCAGCTTCGAGAATTGGTTCCTTTTTGAACCAATCCCTTTTAGTTTTTAGTAACCAATCAGAATGAGTTATTTGGAGCCAACTATTTTATACAGAACATTCACAAACCAGTTTGAATCTATCTTTGACTTCTTCACTTTTCTGAGTTTCAAAATGCAAAAACAGGCCATCAGCCAATTAGTTCTCTTTCGAGCTGTTCAAAAATGAATCCAAAACAATTCTAGCCTATAAACTACTACAGTTCCTGCAGCAACAAAAAAACAAACAAACAGTAGCCCACATGCAAATGAAAATAACCAACAATCCAGCATTCTATATGGAAGTTATCCAACTGTGAAGACATCATTTTAAATAGAAGACTCTACTAATTGTGGTATTGGAAGGTGGAATTCTTGTAGTCAGGTGATTTTCACAATCTCTCTAAGCATGGGGGTGATTGCAGTGTTCACATGTAATCTATGTGGAGGGAAGTGTTGAGTAAGAGCTTAATTCAGGAAAGAATGGGGAACTCGGGCAAGGTAAGTTTTCCCTTGCTCATCTTCTCCTTAAGCTTGTAGAATCTAGCAAATTGGATTACTTTTAATAGTGTAAGTAAAGCAGAGATTAGTAACCTTCTTTGTAGGAACTAGAGACCAGGCAGGCACCATGATTTCCAGATGATCTGTGGTTCCACCTGTACCAAGGTGACTGGTGAAGCCATCACCAAACTGCTTGTCTGTGGAGGTTGTGAGCAAGCCAGAATATATAACTTTTTGGTTGGATGATTTTGAGTTATTCAACTTACAACAGTTCATTTAGTGACCATTCAAAGTTACATAAGCACTGAAAAAAGTGACGTATGACCATTTTTCATAGTTACGTCTGTTGTTCCATCTCCTTGGTCAAATCTGTCAAAATTCAGATGCTGGCAACTAACTTATATTTAGGATGGTGCAATGTCCCAGGATCATGTGACCATCTTTTTCAACCTTCTGACATGCAAAGTAACAGGGAAGCCAGATTCGCTTAACAACTATGTCACTTATCAACAGAAGTTTTGGTCATAGGTTGAGGACTACCTATATCCATCTTTATCTGAGAATATATCTCATTCAATTCAGTTGGATCATGTATTGGTCAGGTGTCATAGGAATGTAAGTCTATCAATAGAAAATAAAATGGTTCTATTGGATTTTCCAAAATGTTATTGTCTGAGTACAAAAATGAAGGAATACTGGTACCACCCCATTGCCTCCATACAGCAAGAAAATCCTATATAGTACTGAATGTAGGATATAAGGAAAGAGCCTGTTCTTTCTTCCTGATACAATGATAGTAAAAACAGTAGCTGGTTTTGAATTCTGCCTGGGAGTGTTACTTAATGCTTCATATCTTCTGTTACACTATTCAGTAGATATAATGGGTAATCTATTAACCTAACCTTTTGGTTTTTCTAAAACTTGATGCTCTACCATGCTACTGTCTACCAATTGTCTGATGTGAATTTAAATTATAAAGTAATAAGCACTTCTTTGCAGAATACAGAAAGCATATGATTGTTTACTTTTTGCAAGATAAGAACATTTTGGAATCAAAGTAATGTAATAGAACATTTTAGCTGCCTACTGCCAGATGTAAACATTAAAATGAAACAAAATTATAATGTGCCAAGTTATTTTTTCTTGAAAGTTTCCTTCTAGAATGATTGAAGAAATATTATGATGAAATTAAGATGCTCCTTGGCAGTGAAGAACATTTAATTACCTTGATCACAAAGTCAATCTTTGTTTTGTCATTAATAGGTAGATATAATTTCCCTATTTGCTACCTTGTTTTCTTCTGTTTTTATCCTTGTGCTGTAAAACTGAAATTATCTGTATGTGGGTTGGTTATTTTAAACAGAAATGTTTCTAAATATGCCACTTTTAGAGAAAAACTTCTAATAAAAATTAAACACTAATAGCAACTTTATTATCATACTTCTTAGATTAAATCACAAGCACTTATAATGCACATTTATCACAAGATCATTCTAAAAGAACTGTGAACACATATCCACACGTATGCTGAATTCTGCACAATGTCTCATAGGATTATATTTCATTTTCAGCTTAATAATTTGAGAACTTTCCCAGAAGCTTTATTGGGCCTTTCCAGTTGTATAAATAAAGAAAACAATAATTTGGGAGCAGTGTTTAGCAAAAGATGCCTGGGAACACAAACTGATGTTCTCACGCGAGTGGACTTCCAGTGACAAGAGTAGAAACATGTTGGTTTTTAAGCCAAGCTGTTAGTAAATATAATATGTGATACTTTGGCAAGCTAGGATATTTCAACAATTATCAGAAGTGTCTCTGTGAAAAAAAAGCATCCACAATTTTTGCAAGCAAGCCAAGAGATTATGTCTTATTATTGCTGACCATTTCTAGTCAGAGACTTTCCAGGAGTTTGAAGTCATCAGCAAGCCTACAAAGACGTCAACTGCAATTCTTTCCGATGTCAGTTTTTCACTTGGTACTGACATGATCTCTGAAGAGTTATGATTACCGAGTAAAGAGATCTCATCACATGTGAACTTCTTGGAGTCTGCAAAACTTCTATGAAGCTGCAGATAGATGTCAAATGCACATGCAGACCAATTGACAACATGGTTTCAACTAAACACATTTCCAGAGAGGACAATAGTAAATGGGGAAGTTGTAGAAGTGTTTCATTCTGCTTGCCATTTTATTGCATAGTAGGTTTTAATGTGCCATGTTATTTTATATTAATTATTTATGGGGGAGGTACTGTGCTTTGTATATAATGATATATAAATACATATAGGTATACAATGGGCTATAAATTGATCCTCCCTAATCTAGACATTCTGTCAGATTATGTAATGCCATTTTTTTCTTTCTTTCAGTCGTGTCCCATTGTTGAAGAATGCCTGGATAAATCCCTGTAGTTTTATTGGCAAGGTTTCTCAGAAGTGGCTTGCCATTGTCTCCTTTGGGCTGAGAAAACTTTCCTATAACAAACTGGCTCTTGTCACCTACTGCTTTGCTAAAACTGAGCCCTTTGGAACCTAAGATCTGGGATGAAAAAGTGACAAGAGATAAAGTGCTGAATAGATAAATAAAATAGATTGAAGAAGAAGCCTTTTGCTACCACTAAGATATGCATTCATTTTTTTTCTTTAAATTGAATTTGTACAAGTAATTTAAGGGAGAGGATTGCATGGTTCAATACAGATATACTGCAGTGACCAAGTTGACTGTTCTAGAGTAAGAGAGTTAAGTGGGACTGTCACCATCTGTCGATAACTGCCTCAATCTATCTTATAATAGTAAGGCTTACCGGGTAAATTTGTCTTGATTTCTAGGCATAAACTCAAGTTCTATTGTCATTTCAGACATCCTATTAGCTAAAGCTCAATTTATCTGTGGCTAAGGCCACAGCCTTCTGGAAAATATTCTGAATGTTAAGTTCCTATTACAAAATAATACTTCTAGTCATACAACAGCACATATGAACATTCAGAACCTTAGTGAACAGGCACTGTATCTCAAGTTTCTTTTCCATAAATATATTTGGCCTATAAAAAGAAGCACATGGCACAAAAAAAAGACCATGCTGCTATTCTTGCCTCTTTACAAACCCTTAATGAAAAAAAAAAAACTGAGAATACTCATATTATATATTCTACATATTATGTAGACTNGCTATTCTTGCCTCTTTACAAACCCTTAATGAAAAAAAAAAAACTGAGAATACTCATATTATATATTCTACATATTATGTAGACTATTATGTCTATCAGATTTAGCTTGATTAGTTTCTGTACTCAATACCAAGTGCCTTTCTCATGAGGCTGTAGAAGAGGGGACAAAAACCAAGATGATTACAGAGACACACTATCTAGAGAGAAAGATCATAGGTCTGGGGCCTCTCTATGACTTTATCTTTGTTGTGAATAGAACAAGAATTAACATGAATGACTGATTTTATTCAGTATTAAATAAACTCAGAGCTATTTAGGGATCCAAGTAAGTTTGTCAGGGCCAACTAGATGGATCACCAAATTAGGGTGCTTGCCTGATCCACTTCAGCATCTCAAGGAAACAGGAAAACTAAATTAAGATGTCTGACAAACTTTGCAGCTCAATTGGTTCCTAGTTTGAAAGAGATGCTACAACCAATTTAATTGATGAGGCTGAAATCCTGTTAAGTTCTAAAGAGCAGAAACATGTGCAAAGGCAAACTCCAAGCTGTACAAAGCTTGTTAAAAGTAGAAGCTATTGTGGTCTTTGTTGTCTACAGCTGAAGACAGACAGAACTCCAAAATCATTGGATTATAAAGTGCCTACTCCAGTCTTTTATTTGCTTATATTGAGTCCTTATGTCTATGGTATTAACTTCTAGATTCTTCAGCTATAGGTAAAGCATTACTGAAAGGAGAGCTTGGCCATTTAAATTTACTCTTATATCTGGATTAAATCATGTATTAATTGTATTTTAACAACAGAATAAGTCTGACCAAGAAAGGCAGAACATACACTGAAAAAGAAAATTACCTAATCCTGAATCTTTTGCTTGTGGGATCAGTGGTAGCATTTGTTGTTTGTCCATATTGGTTTTCATTCTTTGAATGGTCAAGGACCATTATTTGTTTTAGTAATTTAAAAAAAATAATAGTAATTAATAATTTAAAAAATATTAGGAAAGCACCTCACAACACCTTGTTTGCCTGTGCTTCTTACATTGCTTTCTGTATTTTTCTCTCATAGTATGAGTTTGGAATTTTTTCAGTTATTTTTCAATCAGTCATGTGTGTGTGTGTCAACAGATATAGATGTTTGTTTATAAAATGTGTTGGCCTCCCATCTTACCACAGGTTAACTCTGGGTGGCTTACAATCATAAAAAGTAGTTAGGAATCTAAATATGTAAATTACATATTTATATATTTTCTGTATATTTCTATTTTCAGCAATACTCAATGGTTCTTGATCTATAACAACCACAACTTTGTCATAATTTCTATAATGATTACATATTCCTCACATGGCAACAGTAATTTTTCTTGTTTACTTTTCTCTATATCTGCAATTACAGGTAGGCTTCAACAGTAAGAGAACAGGCAGAAGATGCTAAGTCTGATCAATATGTTTCACACAGAAACATACTGTGTGAATCCACAGGAGAATAAAGAAAAGCCCTATGCCTATTTGCAGGAACAATAGTTTCTAACAAATGACAGTGTCAGATAAAACAAGGCCACAAACTATAAGCCAACCTCCTCTATTTACAAAGACAAATTACCTTCGGTACCTGAGGGTGAAACCAAGTCAGTAGCTCAGCTCAGACACATCAAAGCACTTGATGACGTTTATACTAGCACAATATTGCAAACTGCTTTCCAGAACACAATCCTGTCTTCCTAAGTATGAGCAGTTTCCTTTCTCATGGACACATGGTTGTGAAGAGGAAGCAACAAAAACATGGCTATTCACCAAAAACCAACCTATATGCTGTCTAAGAGCAGCTGTTTCCACCAAAGACAACTGATACAGTTAAGAACCAAGGATCATTATTGAACTGTATTTCACAAATATTTATAGAAAATGTAATTAAAAGTAGCATAGAAGAATCCTAGATTCCAGGAATTTGTTACACAATGTTCCTCTGTTAGTTCTATTAGAAAGTTAGTTTGAAAGAGAAAAGGAAATATTACTTTCAGAAAACAAAGAACAGCATACAAAGCTGAGTAACTTAGTAAATAAATAAACACTTTAAGACATGCCAGATTTTTTAAGTCCTTTGCTAATGCAATCAATGGTCCTAAATTTAACATGCTCTCCATATGAAACTGAAGGAATACAGACTAGAATTTTTGCAGAAAATGAAGTACTCACATGTATTATTATATGTTATGAAAGGCAATAAACCAAGAATTATTTAATAGGAAGATGAAAAAATGGAATATCATGGTCTAAGAATATATTTAACATACAGAAATAATCAAGTATAGGATTTAAGAAATAAACCCCTTTATTCCACATTTCTAAATGTGGAATGTGTTCTAAATTTCCACATTTCTTACATCCTTATGCTGGATCCATATAAACATGCCATCTGAGTAAGCATTTCAGCTTAAGATCCACCTTGTTCTTTAGTGAACAACCTTTTTTCCTATAGCCTCCATCTTTCATTTCTTCTTTCAATTTGGTTTCATATTCTTAAAATATGTTTAAGAAAACTTATTCCCAACCCAATAAAATGCTTGAATAAACAAAAATATCCACAGAAATACACACATTTTGAAAGCCTATGAAGATCCCATGGACACGGCAGCTGCTCACATTTCAGCCACTATCAAAGATGTGCTTTTTATTTTGTACCATCGATGATTAAAATTGAACATATTTTTCCATTTGGAAAATATTCCCTCCAATTGTAGGAGTGGGGGCGACTCTGGTAAGGCTAATTTTTGTCAGTTTTTGTACTACCAGTTCTGTTGTTCTGTAATGAACTGACCCCTCTGGAGCAGATTTAACTCGTTATGGTCTTTATAGGTATTACAAGATAGGCTGTGTGGTGCTTCTAATTTATGTTCTAGGATAGGGGTGTCAAACTCACAGCCTAGGGGTCGGATCTAACCCACAGGGTGCTTAGACTTGGTCCGCAGGGCCACCGAGGAAACTGTGAAGGATTAGCCGGTGGTGCGAAAAATGGAGTTTCGGAGGACCATGTGCGGTGGTTCTTTTCACTGGTAGAGGGCTGCAGGAGGCTGTCATAGTGGGAAATGGAGCCTGAGGGATGTGTGGGGTCTCCCAAGCTCTGTTTTTTCTAGCAGAGTGCAAGCAAAACAAACTACTAGTGAAAGTGGATCCCCCAAGCCCCATCCAGGCCACCACAGGGGCCCTGACATGAGTGATGTCTAACTGGCCATACCCACCATGGCCACGCCTACTCCCCCTTAAATCAAACACAACCCTGATGTGGCTATCAATGAAATCGAGGTTGATACCCTGTTCTAGGAAACCATGCAGCTGCTTCTTGAAGATGCTACATTCCCCACCCCACAGTACCTTTTAGGAATTGAATCTAAAGTACTTCTTTGCCCTACTATAAGTTTTCCTTGTGTGAGAGCACTCAATAAATGGAACTCTTTTTACATACAACTTTGAATGAAATCTGATTAAGTATTATCCTTGCATAAGGAAAAAAAACATGTCCCAACAAAATCTCAAAGATTTGAGCAAAGAATTCAGGCAAGTAAAGGAAAGGCACAAGATAAATATCTACAAATGAAATTACACATATGTAGACTTTCTTAAATTTGATGACATCTAAATTTCCTAGTACATGATAAGATTTTAGGTGGATCTTCATGATTCACATTCACAAATATTTAAGCATGTTGTTCCCTGTATGTTCCCTAATATCTATGATAAAGTAGGAGATAAGAATGAGCAATTATGTACTTAAAGTGACCTTTGTGCATCATTCACCTTGAATAGGAATGCCATAGAAGAGCTAAGGGGTTTCTCCCCACCTCCCAAAGCTAACAAAAATAACAAAAAGCTTTCCACATTGGAACAGAGATACTCAAAAAGACCAAACAAAGCACATGAAAAAGCCTGAAGCAACCATTATAACAGCAGCTGGATTCACTAAACCGGCACTAATGTAGAAAAATGAACAAAAGGCATACTTCCATGTACATTTGGTCCATAGATGAATTTTGAACATTTTGTTTAATATATATATATATAAGAGCATCTGTAATGAATACAGTCTGCCAAAATCAATCTGATATATCAAGCAATATGGTAGACATTTGAGAAATCAAATAACATTCTCTGGGCATTTGAATGGAAAGAATAGAAACTAAACCTCGAATTAAATTATAGCACCATTAATCATTTTATGTTGAACCATATCTCAACTCAACAAGTTCTAAGATTTCTACTGTTTGACTGCATTTCTATAATCAAAAGTCTAATTATATACATATCCATAAAATCAAGATAATATTGTTACCAAGAATGGATTTTTTCAACTTTCTACATAAGAAAACATACAAAGATTGTTACAGGTTTGCATTCAATCAGCCTTTGAACTAACAGCATTAAATGGCAAAATCTAGCAAAGGGATTGTCATGAAATTAAAAGAAAGCAAATCTATTTAATTCACTTGTGTCTTAATGACAGAGATGCTTGTTTACTTTACAAAGGTAAAATGCTGGCTAAGGACACAAGGATCTCAACTTTCAAAACAAAATACTTTTTTAAAAAATGCTAAATGTACAAAGCAAAATTAAGTTACTCAGCCATAACACATGCAGCAGAAATGGCCACTGTAATATTTAATAATGCCATTACTTAAGACTAATTCTCACTGCAACTTCAGACCTTTCCAGATGTGCCTCAATTTGAAAAATACTGTGGTACTTTTACCACAGTAAAAGTGGTATCAATTAAGTATAAAGAACCATATACTGTCCATGATTCAGAATAAATCTAGTTTGTAGAGGAATAATCTTTTGCAGAAAAACTAACAAAAGACCTTGAGCACCTTGAATTTCAGCCCATTATTTAAGCAGTGTTTCTGAAATATTGATTTCCAAACCAGGCTAAGGCTGGTATCCAACACCACAGCCTGTGGATTTTTTGGTCAAATTGGCATGTGCCATCATCCTATGTTTTCCATTCTAACTCTGAAATTTCATTAGGATTTGTCTGGCTTTCACCTAGGCTAGGTTGGATGTGCTGGCTCTGCCGTTTGTGGGGTCATTTTATAAACATCCCTCTACAGCAGCTACGGCTAACCTTTTCAGCACTGAGTGCCCAAAGCATGTGCATGCGCGCATCCCCAAAATACAATACGCATGTGTCCCCCACGGATGCGCCCTGGCCCCAATGCATGCATGGCAGAGACCCAAAGACCAGCTGGCTGGCAGGAGGCATGCATGTGCATACGCGGCTGAGCTGGGGCGACGGCTCGCATGGCCACAGAGAAGGCTCTACGTGCCACCTCTGGCAGGCGTGCCATAGGTTCGCCATCAGGGAGCTATGGGGATAGCTCCATGCAATCCCTGAGCCACATTCTCTTCTCTTGATCTTTCTACAGGGCATCTTGGATCATCCATCCATCCTCTATTAAAGGTATAACCTGTAAAAAAAACAATGCTTATTTGTTGTTTCTTTACCTGACAAGGACTCCAACATGTTTTTCTAGGTTGCCCAATTCTGTGCCTCTATTTGTTCTCTATGCTCCACTTACACTAAAGATTATTGCTAATCTTGGTGATCACCATGGTCATTATATTTGTATTATATCAACATTATGACTGTCTTGTTTTTCTTATATTTTACTTTCTTTTAACTTATATCTATAATTTAAGTTTGTTTCTATGTACCGGTAGTGTTTGCTGGCTAAAGGTCATAGTAAGTGTTTGTTGTTGTTATGCATTATGTCATAAACTTTACTATCATCTTCATCAGCTGTGTGAAACACTGTGATCTGCAAGTCAGTGTAGGAACACTGAAAATTAGCAAGGAATTGGAAAGACAGATAAGTGGGAAGGAAATAATCAAAGTGGAGTCAGTGATGGTTATTCAATGGCAAATGATAAAACAGCCATTGATGATGACTAAATTAATGAAGAACAGAACTTGCTTTTTTATCTAATAAAATTTGCAATGCTAATCTGAATATCCTTCTTATACAATTTTATGCATGTTATTCCAAACTTAACTGAAGCCCATAAAATGCTAATGTTACCCCTTACTTGGTCTGATTTTTTCCACCCCAGCCAATATATTAAGCCCACAATATTTAAAATAATCAGCATCATCCACAACCACACAAATCCCAGAATTTTGGAAGTTACAATTCCAACACTATCTTAGACAAAACCCAACTGTAAAAGAACGAAGATATTTGAAATACTTAACCGGCAGAGCACAACAGCCTTGTGATCTCTATCATTCATTTCTGTGGATGACTTGCATTTTGCTTTATATATACAGAATATGTGATTATTTCTATTACTGGGAATAATAGAAATAATCACATGTTCTGCATAAGCTTTTTGGAAGTATGGCTTTTTGATGCCCATTATACACGTCTAATTTAAATGGAAATGAAAAATATAAACATATGATCAGTTAGCTATTTATTACCTATGACTCCCCAATAAAACATCTATACATTGGGCAGCATGTTATTGAACTACAGGATTTGAGGGGGAGAGTAAGAGAAGGGAGAACTGTTTTCATGCACAGCTTATGAATTTGCAGGAAGGGTCTGGCTAGTTCACCATGTAAATCACTGAATGACTCTTCATTTAATCCAGAATCTTTTTTTTTTTAATGGTCTTACATTTCAACAGTGTCCTTCAGTTCAGCAGTTGAAAACCCATGAGAACAGTCACACTTTGCAATATAAGTGAGTTTCATCCTAGGAGCACTATGCACATGTCCTGGCTCGCACTTAAGCTAGCTCAGCTAAAGTGAATGTAAGTGTCATGCATCATCATTGCTTAGACCCCAATAGAAAGACCAGCAATGTCATTTACTAACTGCAGGCTGACAGAAAAACTAGGATACTCACTTTGGAAAATTACAGAAATTGTGCTTCTTAATTTATGTCAGACAGCATGATTTTTTGATGGCTGCTTTGTGAGGCTGAAGTAAGTGTCCAAGCAAACGTACACTGAATTCCAGAAGGATAAAGTTACAAAAAATGTTTCACAAATAGAGAACAAAGAGAACCTAAGAGCATTGTACTAAATGCACAATAAGGTTACAGCTATGAAGTTGGGTGAGATAATTTGGTATAAAAAGTGCCAGATGAGCTTCATGTGATCCCATAGGAACAGCAATTAATGGTCAACCTACAGGGCTACACTCTTATGATTGATGGTGGCCCCGCCAATAATAAAAGTCATGGATGCAAAAAAACATTTAGACAATTCCTACCTGTGATTCTCAACCGTGGCAACTTTAAAATGTGTAGACTTCAACTCCAAGAACACCCCAGCCAGCCTACTGCCTGGGGAATTCTGGGAATCAAGGCCCACACATCTGGAAGTTGCCAAGGTTGAGCAATGTGTCCTACACCAACCAGTCATGCCCGGTCCTACTGTAGGAAAGGATTTCCTACAGCTTCCAATTCCCATTTTTAAATGATGCCACAAGGGGTCTCATTTTACACCTATACCCATTTGGTATGCTTTTTGGATCCAATTGGAGAAGTTTTACACACACACCCCCCACCTGTTCCATAGGTTTCTGATGTCCAGTTCTCAGGTTCTCTCACCACATGAAAGTTCGAGAAATGTTCTAGACTAGACAGATGGTTGCACTGTTAGTGACAACTGCCCCTCCCCCCAAAGTCCTTTTGCTGTCCTCTTTTGCTGCCCTACCAAAGGTATTGCTAAGACAAGTTTGCAAAGGGGAAGGAACACATACCAAGTGAACCCTCTCCCACCTGCCTTCCTTCTCAAATTCTATCTGGCTCGCTGTAGTAATAAACCCAGTAGCCAAATCAGTAAAAGGCATTTTTCTTCTCCCTGTCCGGACCCGCAGCGCTTTGTACTAATAGGCACCAAGGCCTCACTGCAAGCATTATTCACCCTGTACTCACATAGTGCTTGGAAGGATTTCGCCTTTTTTCCACGTCCACCACATTCGCATCCAGTACAGTGTAGGACAGCATCTTCGTCCCCAGGAAACGCAAACACAGTCCAGATGTATCCTTGTATTATGATGACTGCGCTTATTCTTTGGCTCCTCAGCAGTCGAGGAGGATTTCCGAGGAAAACAGAGCCTCCTCTGCCCTCAGTCCAGCCTTCTTTCCCTTGCCTGTACAAAGCGGACGGACGGACGAAACACCTCCGACTGAGCTTCTCCCGAATATTTATTTGGCCCTTTTTAAAAAAAGGAAAAAAAAAAGAAATCACGCGGGAAACGACCAAAACACGGTCGTACTCCAGCGCGTCCCGCAGGCGCAGACCCACGTCAAAGTCTTCTCCCTCCTATGCAGGAAAATCTGAATTGTCTTCAGTTACTTCCAATATTTCATCCTGGCGGAAAAAAAGCTCTTCTCCTTCGGACCGCATTGGAGCGGACGGGCAGCGGGGAGGAGCTCAGCTGTGGGAAAGGATCAAGTTCTGCACACCCCTTACACAGATCTCGCGTACTGCGTGCGTGTGTGTGCGTGCGTGTGTATGTGTAGATAAATATAGATTTGTGTGTGTGTGTGTGTGTATATATATATATATATATATATTGTGTATGTGTACTGTGTACTGTGTATGTGTCTGTGTATGTGTATGTGTATCGTGTATTGTTTATGTATAATGTATGTATGTGTTAATGTATGTATATATAAATATATATAATATTGCACACATAAACACTATAGTATATATACACCAACCAGACTATATATACCTATAATGCAACACACACTTATATATATACTTGTGTGTGTGTGCGTGTCCGGCCTCTTATTCTCCCTTGCTGCCTCCCTACTTCTTTTCCCCTCCCCTTTGCCCCTCCGCCAAGCACGGAGTGGTCGCCGCGAGCAGTTTCTCCTTCGGCCCCAGCCCTGTCTGACGCGGTCTGTTTCTTTGAACGTTTCGCCGCTTGGTCGCCCCGACTGCTGCCTGGCAGCCGCTGGGGGGGTGGGGGTGGAAGTCGGTAAGGGAGGAAACGTGCAGGCCGGGGAAGATACGGCGGGCTGGTTTGGATGGGAGACGAGCGAGGAGCGGCTGCTTTTTCCCCAGCCTCTCCGGATTCCGCTGCTGTCGCCTTCGCAGTGAGGCAGGGGCTTGTTCGAGGAAGGGCTGGTGAAACAGGAGGGCCGAGAGGGAAAGGGGGGGAGGAGGAGAGAGGCAGAGAAGCGGAACGGGGGAGGGGGGCGATAGCCTCTCCACGCCCCAAACAGAGGAAGCCTCTGAGAGGGCGGCGGCCGTTTTAGAGCGGACTGCGTCGGCCGGCAGGATTTGGCCCTGGGCAGGGGAAAAAGAGGACAAGACTGGCGTTTCAGCGCTCGCTTCTTCTTCTCGAACCCCCCCCCCAGCCCCGGTCCCTCCCTCAAGCTGCCTGGCGACAAGAGGCAAAGTGAGGCGGCAGCTGTGTGGCAGAAAAAGAGAGCGGGCCGGAATCGCTTTATGCAATTTAAAAGAAACCCGCCTCATGAGAATGGTGTTGCCGGGAGTTACAGCTATTTTTGATGACAGAGGCTGCTGCTCATGCAGTGCTGGCCAGGCCTTCCACTCCAAATGATCCCATGAAGCACAAACCAGAGTTGGTTGCTGAGGTGGGTGGTTATAGAAATCAATCGAATAAATAAATGTCCGAATACATACCCAAAAGATTTACCCACTGACGTGAGAGAATTCAAGAGCCACAAGCTAGTGGGTGCCAAAAAGTTAGATGATATCTTCTAATGATATCTTCCATTATTGAATTAAAATGCCCAACATCCCATAAACTAGCCTGGGCTGGAGGGAGTTGAAGTTCAGCAATATCTGATGGACTAATGGCTTTCCGGCCCTGTGTAAACCTACTTGGTGGGCTGCAGCACAGGCCAAAGTTACTTGTAGGAGTGTTCTGTAAAATGAGCAATGGAAAGGTTTAGTTCAACTGGCAGCATTTTTGTCAGTTTGCATCACAAAATGTTACAATCAGAATATTAAAAGATAGATCATGCCTTGCTTAACTGCTATTCAGCATACTCACATTCATAACTCAGAAATACTAGGACTCTACTGAAACATATATACATACATACAAGTGTGTATATTATATAGATAGATTCTTATAACAATTGGAACTGGAGTTTCAGTCACTAAATGCAGTTATTAAGTCATCACATGACCAAACCCAATTTTATGGCCATGTTTATTGCAGTTGTTAAGTGAGTCTGGTTTCCCCATTGACTTTGCTTGTCAGAAGATTGCAAAAGGGAATCACTTGACCCTGGGACATTGCAGCCATCATAAATATGAATCAGTTGCCAAGCATCTGAATTTTGATCATGAGGGTGCTGCAATTGTCGTAAGTGTGAAAAACTGTCATTAGTCATTTTTTCAGTGTCGTTAGAACTTCAAATGATCATGAAATGAATGCTGCAAGTCAAAGACTATATATCATCTGCATAGTTTTTCCCCTGGGGGGATAAGCTATTGTATTATCTACTTCAAAGAAAGTCCTCTGGCCTTCAAGATATGTTTGCTATGATGCTTTAGAAATCTGCTCCTTCTTAGAGGAAAAAAAAATCAATAAAGAAAACTATATAAAGAAATAAAATTTGATAGCCACTGTTGTGCAGAAATAGTTTTAAAAATTTAGGTGCCAATGCTCTCTTAGGGCATTTCTTCCTCCACTGAATTAAAATGCTATTCACCCATCCTAAGATGGCATTAAGCGGTGCTGACAATATTTGCCATTTTTATCCTCCTAACCCTAACGTATCCTCATGTTTCTGGGTCATTGTCCTGATCTGTGCATATGACACTCATGACAGGAAAGATTGTTTTTCTCCTCCGGCTTCATTGCCAACCTCTTTAGAGTCACCAGCCAGCAGTTTAAACTTCCATCAATCAGAGCATTGCACAGGGATGGGGAAGATTTGCCTTCAAGACTCTGTTGGGAAGACTCAGGCGATTTTGTTTATCCCTGTCACAACTCACTTGTGCATTTCCTTAGAAAGAGTGGTGACCAGTGGTGGGATTGACATATTTTTAACCACCAGTTCAGTGGGCTTGACTTGGTAGGCGTGCTTTGCGCTCATACACTTTATGTGCGCAGGCATGCCAAACGCATGCTTTGCGCAGGCACAGAGGCATTCTAACTCACCTCCTACAAGCCTGCATGATCCCGGTCGCTTCAGCAGCTGCCGCACAGCACTCTTCTGTGCCACGCAAAGCAGCTGCACTTCAATTTCAGAGGATAAAGGTGAGTATGGGAGCCCAGGCAGGCTGGTGGGCCAACAGCAGAGCGGCAGAGAGAACTGGTTCAGTCTCCACTACTCATCGCTGCTACCAGCTTGGCAGAACCAGACCGAACTGGTAGAATACCACCACGGGTGGCGACATGAACATATTGTTAGACACATCAAAGATAATCAGGTAGTTCTTGTACCCAACTGCAACTGAGACAGGATTTTCATTCACAAGTCACAACAGTCATAAGTCAAGGTACTCATGTGACCTGATCTCATTTTACTAATTATGGAGGTCATTAATCAAAAGTACAGTCATTAGTCAGAATCACATGGTCTTAAATCTGAATCCATTCTCCCAAATGGGAATTTTTTTCTGGAGAAAAACATTGCAAATCATGGTCATGTGACTGCAGGATCAACCAGTCATAAATGTGAGCCAGTTGCGAAGCACTTGAAATGGAGTCATTGGATGGGGGTTGGAACTACATTTTATGATGGCCAGATTGTAAAGCCTATTTTACGAGCCATCATAAACTCTGAAATGTCATTAAATGAGTGGTAAATCAAGGATAAGCACCTTCTTTGTATCTGGTTCAGGAAGGAAATGATAGAAAGTGTCAAAAAAAAAAAAAANAGTGTCAAAAAAAAAAAAAGAAATTTAGAAATAATCAACAAAAGTGATATGTACAATCCAAAATAACAAAACCAAAACTGAACAACCCACCTGATATGTTACATATATCAGTTTAAGCCATTATATTGTATAAACACAGCAAACTACAGATTGTTAATAGTGGTGTATGGCTTAGTGTGTTGTATGAACATAGGCATTGTATCCTTCAAAATATATTTTGTCTGGTCCCAATTCTTACAACATGGCTACTTTAAACAAAACAAAGTTATGACCTGGTAAAACTAGTTAAATTTTTGTTGAAATAATTTAATTACAAGCACATAGATAATTTCAGCATATTTTGTATGGCATCCAACTGAATCCCAGTCTAAGCTTCCAAGCCAATACTGAAACACATAATTTAAAACATAAGTGATTGGGAGTAAAGTTACAGCATTTGTCTATTCAGAAGAGTGTAGATTAAGTGTATGTATAAATTGATTTGATTAAAATCGGCTGATGTAAAGCTACCTTTACAGACAAAATCATAAACTATTAGTTTATACCCCTCACCATCTTATTTCAACCAACAGGAACTTAAACCCAACAAAACCTTTTTATTTGGCTTTTAATAAAATTAAAAATTAGTGTTAAGCTATCCCCTCCTTTCCCAATCCTTTGCACCTGTCACAGTGATTGGGTTTTATAGCTGAGTGAAATATAGGTGGGGAAAGCCAGATATTTACATCAAATTAAAATGAAATGAATTAAACACTAGGTTCTGAAGGAATTTGCAAAATTGTTTTTCTGTTTTATTTTACTGAGGAAGAGAAAATGATACATTGTATAAGAAAGTATCCATAGGGAAGAATATATTGATTTAACCCAGCTCTATTGCAAGTTGCAAAGTTTGCAAATTGAGAATTTAATCAGGAAATGGTGGAAAATAATAAGATCAGCCTCCACTGTGTTATGATAAATCACCATGAGATGGGTAAGTTTTATAAATAAATAAATATCATTAATTTTTGCAAGAAAAGGATATGTTCAAATAAAAAACAGGTACAATGTAAAGGGTTGTAATATTTCTCTAATAAGACTCATATCTTTCTATTGTACAGCTTATATGTTATATTAAAGGTTAAAATAATTTTGAAGTGATTTATCTTGATCAGATTTTTTTTACATCTCATAAACCTGGCAAATCTTCAATACTCAAACCTTTTCAGAGGTATATACTTTTTATATTCACTATATCTACATAAATAAAACACAAATTCAAAAACCAGACTAGAAAAAAAATAAATTTAAAATGCGGTTTAGTAGAAAGATGTATCCTAAATATAATATGAAAGCTCTTCACTGTGTGCTTTTACAAAAGAAAATTTAAAAAATACTAACCAGTTTTTTTAAATATAGTAACCAAAATTTCAAGAAGCATATCCCTCTCAATCATGAAGTGCATTACAGCTCTTATTTTGAACATAACTCACCTTAAATTTAAATATGTATTTAAATAATTACAAATTTAAATCCATAAACTTCATTACAAAATATAAGTTTCACTATATATAAAGAAACTCCTGTATTAGTTTTCCAAGTTTGTTTCAACAGCACCACACTGTGGCAATATACATATTTGCAGGTTAGGTTACTTTTGTTTCTGTTAGATAATTACCAACTCATAATACAGATTACCATTAACATTCCATGAGAATCCAAGTTCTATGGAAGAATAAAAGTGCTTTTGTCATCAAGTCTCAGCCGGTCTTTGAGTATTGAAGATTTGCCTTAAGATTTGCCATTACATGATAATAAAATGGATTCACAGATTTAGATTCCAGAATAACAGAAATGTTTTTTTTCCCGTTACTAAATTGTTTTTATGAACAACTGATACTGTATTACAAAAGAAAGGGAAACTAAACTTTCCCTTTATCAACTACAGCAGATATTAAATAAAAAAATACTTGTTAATTTAAAAGTTAAATATTAAAATTTTAAGAAAACTATCTGAACCTTTATTCAGGAAATGTCTTCCATACAGCTTTCATCCAGACAGCACACTTGAAGGTTTTTTTTCACTTTGGATTTATGGACTTGATTATCATACATTGTAAGAAGTGCAGTGGCTTTTAGAAGACATACAAAGGGCTTTTGGTGCCAAAATCATATTTGTGGATAAAACAAGTTACTCTCAACTGATGGCATCACTTGGAACACAACTCATACTGAAAACCTGATGAAAGGATGTGCTAAAATCTGGTCATTTTAGGAACCTATCTTTGCTCTCCCCCGCAGGAAGGGGTTATCCTTCCCTAAAGGACACTGACTAAAATAGTTCCATCATTACATTGCAATATTGCTCCTGGATAAATTATTTTAGCTACAATCTTTACACTGGCTTCCTAAAATAATTCAGTTAGTGAAAACATGGCTGAATTTGTGTGACATATGGACCCACAAGCCAAACTTTTTTTTTTTTTTACAATACCCTGTTGAGCAAAGTAGCAAGTCTGGTTAATAACGTGAACCAAGTAAATAACATGAACCTAGAAAACTTAATTAAGTTAGCTATGATTTATTTAAGGAAGGATGAATGTGCAAACATGCTAGCATCGAGAGAACAATGAAACAGAATTTGAATTCTGCTTATTTATGTAAGAAATGGGAAAGAGGGTACTGATGCTTTACTACCCATACTATCACAAAGCAGGTCTTCATAGTGACTTAAATCCATGTTTTATTGAGTTTGTCCCATTGAATTCCAAAAGCACTCTAGATGTCTCTTCTCTCATTTCAACTCCCTTAACTCTTCTGTGAACTACAGGGACTAATGGGATCCACAAGAAGGAGAGTTGCATCAGTGCAATGCCTCAACCGCCCTCTTATGTCAAGTGGCAACTGAAACTTCAGATGGACTGTACAGCAAACCAGTAGGAATATCCCAGTCCCTCTGAAACCAATCTGGGTCTATCAATTGCTGGTATGAACCAATCTAATGGGTCAACTCTCTTGAGATAAAAGAGCATTTTCAACCAAACTCATTGTTGCAAAATAAAATAATACCATGATTGACTCTAGCTCTCTTAGGAATCATTTTTTCATTCTCTATATTGTGGTGGAAACAACAGAAATCTGGTTCTAATCGAGCCCAAACCTGTTTATTTAATTTTGAACAGAAGAGGCAATAAGTATATGCCTATTGACATTAATATCCTTAGATTTGCCTCTTCAAAAAAGTAAGAATAAAGAAATCCAATCAACATTTTTAAAATACTATCTGAATGCCTCAGACTGTGCCAATTCTTTCTTGTAATTGGAATCTGGACTCTTTCTATAGGGGTTCATATGAAATTGTGACCTTAGAGTTTGGGATAAATTGATAGTTCTTTCACCATTTTAATTCTGCTAGATGTTTTTCAATTTGTATAGAAAAAAGGATCCTAGATTTTAAATAGCATAGCTTCTTGATTTTCTCAATTTCAATAAGCTTTGAGGGAGTTATAACAAAGCTATAACAAGGAATCTCTGATATTCTTCAGTGCCCAAAACACTACACCTTGCTAAATGAGGAATTATATCCACAAACTGTTCAATAAATATCTTGGCTATGTCAAGTTTTTCCTCTTTCTATTATTTTTTTATTTTGTTTGACGTAGCATTTTCAGTTTTTTTGTACTGTCATTTTTAGATTTTTACTTTTGTGTTTTTGGTCTCTGGCAGAAAGTTGCTCTTCCCTGTACATGCTTTCTGTTGGGTTTTTTAAACTATGGGGTCCAAAGGCGAAGTTTGTTCTTTTTAATTCTATCCCACCATAAGGGGGCAGTTGCAGCATACTTTTGTGTGACTGCTTGGTATTTTTTGCTCTTAGACAAAGTAGAAATGCTTCAGACAATGATATTTACTAAAAATACCACAAAATAAAATGATTTGTATTCTGCATCACCTTCTAAATTAGAAAAATAGCTCAGCAGGTTCATAGTAAAATCTGTTTATAGATCACTGAATTTGGCTCCAGGCTTCCATTCCCTTAGATTAAAAGACTGTATAGTATTCTTCCATGGTCGTGACAACTTCACTGTTGATCTCCAACCAATCAAGGAGACAATGGACAACAGCTTCAGTGATATAAGGATTATAGCTTTGCTGAATACAACTGAGTATGTGACGAAGATGGCACCCTTTTTCAGCATCTGCAAATAGAAAGTAAGCATGGGATTACAAATGGTGGAGTGTTTTCCTTCTTTCTTAAAGAATAGAATTCTTACGTAGTGCTCCTGGTGCAATTGCAGAACCCATCATTTGGTTCGGAGGCTGGCACGAAAGGTCTGGCACTTTCACACTTCCCTTTTAGTACCAACAGTGAGGAATAAATGAGTAACTTAAGAACATTATATTCTCATATTTGTTATTTTCAAACACAAAAGTCTATTTTTTAAACAAAGAAGTGAACAATCAGGAATAATTGTATTCCACTTAGGATATTTTCTCTCTAATAAGAGGAAAAAATGGATGACGGTAGCAAGAGGGAAGCATGTTGTTTGGAAAAAATACAAATGGTTGGTGTTCATTCATCACATAACTGGTACCATTACTTAGCTTTTAGGTGTACATTGTAAGGTGGGTGGGAAATATTTGCATCTTGGTGTAAGGGCTTTTTTAACTTTTGTTCAGGGAAAAGAAATAATCTGATATTCTTGTGGCTTAGGATATCTATTGGGAATTCCGGTAGATATCCTAAGCTACAAGACAAAACTTATTCTTTTTGTATTTTTTTAAAAACAGCACAAGCAGCATTGCAAAAATGTGTGTGTTTCTTCAACAAATATAATAAACGTCATAAAATAAGCATTCCATTGTGATCGGTAGAGGTATCTATTTAGCAGTATCTGACTCACTGATGAGGAAAGACTATATGTGTCATTCTTATCCACCTTGTTTGATTCTACTCCCCTATCCTAAAAGAAAATGCAATTCTCTCATATTCCTAATTTTGTTCTTTAATATGTTTCTTTTGTACCTTGATCTATTGAGGCATTAAAGCTTTCTTAAATTAGCTCAAACTTTAACATTTCAGATTGCCAAATACATAATAAAGATTTTTCAGTTTCGTGCTTTCCTATCTTCAAAGACACTTACACTCCTAGAAATGCACAATGGATCAATGCACTTAGATCAATACAGAATGCAAAGAATCAGCTGGGAAGACTAAAAAGACAGTAAAAAGAAATGAGTACAGGCTAATTGACCTCAGGCAAATATTTTAATACAGAAACCAAGAAGTGTCTAAAATTATAAGAAAATATATAAAGAACTTCCAGCAGGAGCCTGCAGATAATTCCACTTTTTATATTGTGTGAATTATACAAATAAGAAATATACTTTTGTCTGCAGTTAAGATAGTAAGAACTACTTACATTTTGGTCTCTTACAATCAGCTCTGATAACTTCAAGAGTTACTTTGTGCAATTCTGTATCCTGTTCAGTAACCTAAAATATAAGGATAAATTGTTAAATGAAAGGTTGGGTTTACAGTTAGAGACTGCTACATTCTCATCTCAAAAGAATGTAATAACGGGGAAGAAATTTTCATGTAATCTTCATGCAGTGATATTTCATCTTTCAGATCTCCCATTCAAAATCAACCCCTCTTTAGATACTATTGCTAGCTTCATACATTCATACATACCAGAAATACTTAACAATAGATTCAAATTTAAATAATAATTTACAAATTACAATCATGAGATTGTAAATTGCAATCATGAGATTCCTAAGGAAGGAGGGAAGGAAGGAAAATATTTCAATGCTCACTGTTAACTTCCCACAAGGAAACTCAATGGGCAAGCTGACAGACAGTTGAAAGTCATTCCCTCTCTCACTGATTTTTTGCCCATCCATGTTCATTTTGTTTTTCTCTTTAGGTAAGGAAATATTTCTGAAACAATGAGTCAAAGGCAAAGGTGTCTTGTGCTATGCTAAAATATGGTGATATAAACTCAGCATATAACAATACTACTCAGCTCCAAGATTTCTACTTATTGTTACTATATGCACTCAGCTCCAATTTCCACTTGAAAGAGAAAGTGATTTCTTTCTTTCCACATTTTTAATGAACGTACCAAATCTGCAACTCCCAAAGTTACATGTGAAATTATATCTGCTGGTATCCATCTGATCACTCTATTCATTTCAGATAATCTAAAACAATACTTTCAAACTGTGCTATTCATTTTCAGGTACCATTAACTTGTCACCAGTATATTCCATATAACTGAATGTAAATATAGTGGGTTGCAAGGAAAACTATACAGCCTTCAATACTTACATAATACATATTTTGGGAAGTCTTTGATTTTTGAAAAAGAACACCATTTTTCTGCAATAACTTTATTGCTTCCATGAATGACTTTCTAATCAGTCTGGAGCAAGGACCAGCTTTGGAATCTGTCTGATTGGGAAACAGTAAAAAGTAGATAACAATTGCATGAGAAGGTACAAAGGCAAGTTATATGCTTGTTTAGGCTGTTTATTTAATTTATTAGAGAATAAAAAGAGTGAGAAGATCTTACCCCTAAATAGTAGCAAAGTCTTTATCCTTAAGATTAAATAGACTGTAGCTAGCAGTCTTTCAGAATCAGAAGTTTGCTGCCTAAGCAATTTACCTAAGGAGATGCTGATGAATTATTAATATAATAGAAACAGTAAGTCAATGAATGAACTAAAAGGTTTACCAGAGGAAAGAAAAGAGCTTCCTAATTATTCCCTTTGGGATAACTGAAAATAATATAACTGAAGTCAGGCTGTAATTAAAATCATCATATAAACTGGCATAAGACTCAGTTTAGACAGCTCCTTTAACAGAGGTGTAAATCATGAAATACTTTGCAGTGATAGAAAAAGTACAAAAGAAATGGGTAGCAGCTTAGGAAAAACAACAAAGAAACATCTTAGGAAAGCTGACTTCTGTGGTTTTCTTTATGTTTCCCTCTTAAAGAAGTAATGCAATGTAGTCGAGACAACACACTCTTTTCATTATTTTTATTCTCTGAAAGACACAGGACAGCATTGTGATGATATGTCAGTGAAGTGGCAGAGTTAAAATGTTCTGTTCTGATTTGGTTTTACTAAAAATAGAAGCTTAGAACAGCATACATATTCCTCTTTTGTTCATCACAATCACTCCATAAGATAATTTAGGACTAACTCAAGGTTTCTTATCTTCATAGCTGGCAAGGACTTTAAAATGCTATCTTCAAATTCTAAATCCAATACTCATCCACAGAAACTGCTGTGTTGTTCCACTACATTGTAAGCTCTACCAGTATGGGGAGTGTGCAATATTGCAATACACGGAAAAAAGGATGGGCTTTTGACTCTGAAATGTTCCTGACATCAGTCTGACCTCCTCGAGATAATCCTGCTAAAACTCTTGCCTACTGTACAATATTACCCTGATCTAACTAGAGTTTTAACCACAGAAGTGGCTGAAAGAATAGGAAAGTATCAGGAAGTAATTAGAGAACATATAGAAGATAGATTAGAAACTCAAAAAGGAAAACATTAATTCTGTTGAACTCTGGATGTGTAATCAAAAGTAAAAACCTATATACTCTGTTCTAAATATTTGATTAGTTATTAGGAGGAATGAAATATTTCTATAATTCTTGTATGCTTTCTTAGCTCAAACGCAATAATCATACTGGAATCTGTTGTTATCTGTGTTTTGTTACAAGAACATTGACTTATTTATTCAGCAAATCTGTTCCATCTGAAGTTGTGATGGCATTTGAACAAATAATGCTTAAGATTCATCCTCCTGAGTTTCAGCTGCCACACCATGCCACAGAATCCCCATGATCACATAATTTTGATCTTGGCAACTGGTTTGCACTTATGACTAATTACAATGACTCATATTCACATGATTGCCATTTGCAACCTTCTCTACCAACTTCTCCGCTGTTGAGGTAAGTCACCCAAATCTGCACAATCTCTTCCAGTGCCTCTGTGCTTGCACTGCATCAACCACTCAAGCACCTTCCCTGGCCTGTGTTGTACCTCTTCTGCACTCTTTCCAACTTGTATCACAACTTTGTGCATCCCTTCATGCCCTCCCATACCCTCACCTTCCTTCCCACAGTCCCATGAACCCCTCATGCTTCTTCTCCCACTCAGCCACAGCCACTTGCCTGCCTGCTAGCTTGATACTTACAACTTTCCATTGGCTTCCTCACTGACTTTGGTTATGACTTTGGTTAAGCTGCCTCACCTAACAACCATGAAATTCAGTTAATAACAGCAACCGGGACTGCAAGGATTGCAGTTTATGGCTGCATCACTTAATGATAGAAATTCCAGTTGCAACTGCTGTTATAAATTAATAATTATTTGCACACTACATTTTTGATAGCCTGGACTATTAACACTGAAATATCTGAAGACTGACTACATTGAAGTTGCTTGCAATATGTACAATTTCTATTTGTTGTCCAAACACAAGATTGCTCAGAGGTAGATTTGAAATGAGAGATATGCAGTGCTAAACTTTAAAATTCATCTGAGGAATAAAGAAAATAATCCAGTCAATTTCCTATCAGTAATCAAATTCTTTAAATATGTTAAACAAATATTAGTATCATGCAGCCTTCCTAAACAATTTGCGATAATCTAGCTGTTCTCATAGTAAGGAAGTTTTTCTTAACCTATTCTAAAATTTGCTTTCCTGTAATTACTTCCTCATCTATAGTTCTCATCTAATGTATATTTGTTCAATTAAATATTTTAAGATTGCTGTAAGACCAAATTTTTCATTCAGTCACCTTTCCATGGGGATAAATTGACATAGTTCACTCTTACCCGCTCCAACTTTATTAGTATCTTCCAAATGCTGTGAAGTTTTTTTTAAACAAAGTTAATTAAAGTCACAATATTCCAACTATATAGTGACAGGAGACGGATTGAAAATTGACAAAAAATAATTGACAAATAATCAAATGCTGTTTCGTGATGACTAGTATGTTGCAATGCATTATTGCATAAATAGCTTTGAGTAAATTATCTGAATATAGGCTGATAAACCATAATACTTTGATAAAAATAATTGTTTATGAATCCTTTATGTTAAAGTTGGACGCTATTGGAATATATGGTAATGGTCAGAGGAAAGCTGTTCCTTCTTTCTGTTCCTCCTCATGTTAATGGATTAATTGAGATTATATAATTATGCAAGAGCATTTGCTATTTTCCAGCTGATGGAGTACAAGAAATAAACGATAACAAGAAAAGGATTAATTCAGCTGTAACATGGAGTGTTTCTATATGTTCTGTTTAAAATTAAAAAGACAATTTAATCAAAATATTGGAACCTTATCCAAGGACTAACAGAGAAAAATAGAATTGTTGATTCTCAGGATGGAAGATCAAAGGTGAGGAAGACATTCTGTCTCCACAAGAACTGAGCTTGCAATTCTGAATGAATATGGAAGCAGAAAGCATGAGAAATTCAATATGCACTATGAAAGGTCAATACCTTTATACTTTTAATGTTTGACTGTGGTGCTTTTAGAAGATAAATCTATGATTTGAGTTTTAAATGCCAGTACTCTATAGCTGAAAAACTCAAAGCCAGTAAACAGTATGCCTGAAAAAGAAAATTCAAGACAACAAAAGAGTGTGGATTTAGAAACTGTGGAAAAAAGTAAGAATGTTTAAATTCAACCAGAATTTATTATAATGGCAACTGACTAGCTGAACTGAATCCTCCTGTACTATTTTCTCCTTTTGTTTTATATCAGTGTGAAAAAAGATCAGCAGAGTTTTTGTTTAAATTCAGATCGATTTAATTAAATTTCAATGACAAACATTTATTTTATAAAAACAAATGGTTGTCCGGAAGCAGCCACTAGGAAAGAGTTCACAGCTTTTGTAAATGAGAGGTATAATTTTATTATGGTTTCAATTGAATGATCATTTTTGATGGTTGACATTAAAATATATTTAAAAAATGTCTAAGGAAAAGAAAAACTTGCCTAAAGCCCCTGTCACACTGCACCAACGGATGGAAAGAGGATGTAAAACGGAGAAAAACACTTGTCATCCGTTGA
>BHFT01021492.1:0-41541 GCA_004320025.1 Laticauda laticaudata
AAAGCCTACAATGAGTGGATAATACCCGAAGGAAAGCTGAACGCACACATGTAAAGACCCCGCGAAAACTTTACAAAATAAAAAAACACATATATATATAGTATATATATATATATATATATATATAATATATGTGTGTGTGTGGTGTGTGGTGTGTGTGTGTGCTGTGTGTGTGTTTTAAGCTCTCGGGTACTACATTTGTGCTGTTTAGCTTCCTTCGGTATTATCCCGACGTCATACATAGTTCTGTTTAAGTTGTGACGCAACGTTTCAGCAGAATCCAATCTGCCATCATCAGGTTCTGTATGGTTTTATCTGGGTCAGGCGATCACACAGGCATTGGTTTTAATTTATTTTATTTTAATTTTTAATTTAAACACTTCCAGACAGAAGCCTGATGTGTGAGATCAGATTCTGGCTGAAACGTTGCTTCCAACTTTTACGCAACTACAAGTGACGGGATAATACCCGAAGGAAGCTATAACAGACAATACTATATATAAGATACCACCACACACATATACTTATACATATACATATACATTGCATATACATTACATCTACTATACATATATTGCGTTTCGCTCCTTTCGGGTATTATCCCACATCATTGTAGTTCTTTAAAGTTGTAGCAACGTTTCAGCAGAATCTCATCTGCATCATCAGCTTCTGTAGAAGTGTGTCCCACAGTTCCTCTTTTTCAAATTGAGGCTGTCATTCGTGATTGGCTATTAACCTGGCTCTGTTTCATTGGACTTGGAGTTTGATTGATTGGTGTTTCTGTTTCCTGTCTGTTTTGTGGCTTTGATTGGCTGGCAACACTCTGTTCTTGTGTTGGAGGCTTTACCTGCAGCTTGCTCCGTGTGAAAGACGGCTGCTTTCATCAGCAACTGGTCAACCTGGGTGCCCTGTGGGAGGTGTTTGAGTTGGAGGCATCAGAGGGAGTCTGTTCTGTGCCTTCAGGTTGTTTGTCCTTGTTTTGTGGTGTGGAGATCTTTCTATTTGAGAGTGCAGGCTTCCAAATGATTGACAGTCTGCTGGAATCATCTCTTCTATTCATCTTCTTCTATTCATTCAGAATACTTTAAAAGCACAACTACAATGATGTGGGATAACATATCCATATATACATATATACATGTATACATATACATACGCACACATACATACATGTATATATATGCTGGACTAAGCTGATCTCAGGTTAATTTCGCAAATAAGTTTTATATTGTGTGGATTAATTTGGTTTGCATTTGTTAAACAAAGAGTGGGCAGTTTTGGGCTGCATTTAATTGCTTCAGAAAACCTATGTCTGGTCAGTTAAGTAATGGGATAAAATGTGTGGGACTCCTTTGTATGTCAGCATTCCAACCAAACTCTCCATTCCGAATTCAGCACGCAGAGACTAATTCCATCCAAGTAAGAATGTTTTCATGTTGGCACATCTGGGAAAACCCGAATTCCTGTGTTTTCCCCCCTCTACACTGAAACTCACACCCTGCCCCTATTGATGACACTCAATTCACACACTCCAATCTGAACTCGCACCAAGTCCAGCCACTCCCCTCCAAACTCCAGCCACTCGGCCTTGAGCAAAAGAATGCTGTTGTGGCTATCGTCCTTCTCACTTCTCTCCCGTTCCCATAGCATGCCTATCCCCCTCTGTGACAGCCCTAAATCTGTGAATCAAGATGGATCGGGAGCTGTCACTGTGCACATAATTTTGAAAATATTTGTTTTTTGGGAGGAGACATCTTTAAAATTTTCCAGACACCTGAAGACTTTAAGTTTACAGTTCATATACATTCTGCTTCAGAATAATAGGAAGTCACACAGCTGGTTTGGAGCAACTGTGCTGTGTGTTTTTAACAGTGAAGTCAGAGAAATCTCTGGAAGCCCCAACAAAATGTGTAGATTGTCTTTTCATATCTTAAATGATCCTGAGAATAACAGAGATAGACCTCAAGGATTGAATCAGTGTTAGAAAGTGTCATTTAAAACTCTGAAATTTGCATAATACCATTGTATGTATTCCAAGCGATTGGCATGGAAGGTATAAATCGTAAGTTGGTGTACCCTGTTTCCCCAAAAATATGACCTACCCTGCACAGGTCAAAATTAAGCTAGGGTGGGGATGGGAGGGGTGGAGCTGCCCTACTACTTACCTTTGGATAGTTGTAGCCAGGTCTTGCATACCCTGATACCTGCCATGCCGGCCTATTTCTTCTGCAGCCCACAAGGCTGGCAAGGCTTTCCTGAAGGCCTCTCTAGCTGATAACAAAGCTCTGGGTCGATCTGGAGCTCTTTTATTGGCTGCAGAGGTCTTCAGGAAAGTCTTGCTGGCCACAGAAGTAGTAGTTCCTTATGGCCTCAGGAACTAGGTGAAAAGGAGTGAAAAGGAGGCCGGGAGCGACGCACATAAGTGAGGTTAGTCATTGGATGGCATTCCCTGAAAATAAGACCTGGTGCCTTCTTTGATGGTAAAAATAATAAGACAGGGTGTTATTTTCAGGGAAACGCAGTACATACAGAAAAACCACTGAGAGAAAACACCTTTGAAATTGTAGTTGAATTTTTACTTATTCTTGTTGTAATTGGGCTACCTTATTTTTGATGTCGTTTTTTGTATGTTCTTTGGGATTATGTTGAAATGATGAGAAGCAAAATTGATCACAGAACTGAGGACTTAGAAATAAGTCTCCTTCCCACGCTTAATACAGGTAGTCCTCAACTTACAGACATTTGCTTCGTGACCAATTCAGAGTTACAATGGCTCTGAAAAAGTGATTAATGACCATTTCTCACGCTTGACAACTGTTGCAACATCCCCATGGTCACATGATCTAAATTCGGGTGGTTGACGACTGATTCACATTTTTGACAGCTGCAAAGTCCTGGGGTCATGTAATCGCCTTTCATGAGCTTAGGACAAGCAAAGTCAATGAGGAAGCCAGACTCACTTAACAATCATGTTACTAACTCAGCAACTGTAATGATTCACTTAACAAATACATGGTGAGAAAGGTTGCAAAATGGGGTAAAACAAACATAACAATGCTCTTGCTTAGCAACAGAAATTTTGGACATAAGTCGAGGATTACCATACTGTTTTTTTTCCCTTCTTTATTTGAGGAAATCAATCCAAGACTAAGGAAGCCTGAACCCAGAAAAGAGGTGCTCATGAAGTGTTCTGAAACTTTTGTTGTTTCTTTTCTCCTCCCTTCCTTCTACCTAGCTGCTCCTCATGGAGAGGAAACTACAGGAGGTGCACCCGCTGCTTACGCTTTGTGGGCAGATCGTTGAGAACTGGCAGGGGAATCCCATCCAGAAAGAGTCATTGCGCGTCTTCTTCTTGGTACTGCAGGTGACGCATTACCTGGACGCTGGTCAGGTGAGTTGAAGCAGTTCAGGTCACCTTCTATGACAAAAAGTGTGTTGTGGCCTGCTGGTGGCTGGCAGAGTTGGCAGCAGAGTCGGACAGTAAGGAGGTTGGGGAGGAACCTGAGCCGGTCCTGGAGGCTGAGGAAGGCTTGGACGAGGGCTCTGTGTCAGAGGCAGAGTTGGGGCCAGGGCAGGCTGGCAGTCATCAGCTGCCTTCGGGCTCAGACAGCAGGGGAGCAGCTGGAACCAGTTCCCAGCCTGCGCATGCACAGAGCTGTCAAAAGGAAAGTACAAACTCTGGGTCCACGTGGAAGTAAGGCCATAGGTGGACAATGTATGGCTCCTCCCATAAGGATTAAAAGAGGATTAAAAGAGGAAGAGGCTTTTGCAGAAAACAATTCTTTCGTTTGTTCCATCATTGTGAAGATCTGTCTGTGCATCCTAGAGACTCTGTGCTAAGCCCTTCCTTGTCAGCACTGTGTTTGGAAATATTTATTGGGCAGCTTTCCAAGGTAGATGAGGTTTGAGCTCCTAATTATACCCTTGAAAGACTGTTTGCCAGGCTGTTAGCTGAATGTGAATGCAAGAAATTCACATTTGTTTTATAAAAGGTGTTTGGTTGGGACAAAGAGTCTGCTTAGAGCTTTTCGAGAAAGCCAAGGAGAGAACAATGTGGTTGCTCGCAATATAAGAACAGGAGCCTCATTATGACTTAAAAGCCTCTCCTTTACACTTCTAAGTCCGCGATAGGTGTAAAGTGGATCCCCATGTCTAGTTAGGTCGAAATCCTAGAAAAACTCCACCAACATTGCACTGGTGACAGCAGTATTTCCTTTACAGTTACAACCACTATCGGGCCCAGAAGTCTGGTTGTTACTTGTAATTGTAAATCGAGGCACCAATGTGACTAGACCTTTTTTAATCTTTGACCTTTTTCACGGACATCATTAAACAAATCAAAGGTATGGTTGTTAAGTAACCCATTATTCCTCGTGAGTGTTTTTTGCCAGAAAACAGCAAAAAAAATAATAATCGCAAATCGGTATCTTGTGACCACAGGAAGATACATCTGGTCATAAAGGTAAGCAGGTTGCCAAGCACTCAAAATGCGATCACTTGATTGCTGTGGGGACACCTGAGCTGCAGTGGCACAGTGGTTAGAATGCAGTACTGCAGGCTACTTCTGATCACCAGCTGCTGGCAGTTTGGGTCTCACCAGGCTCAAGGTTGACTCAGCCTTCCATCCTTCTGAGGTGGGTAAAATGAGGATCTGTATTGTTGGGGGCAATAGGCTGACTCTGTAAACTGCTTAAGAGAGGACTATAGAAGCACTGTGAAGTGAGTATAGAAGTCTAAGTTTATTGCTATTTTACCAGGGTTGGAGGTACTTTATAGGCCATAAAGCATTGTAACACTGAACAATTGTAAAATGACAAGTCATAACTCAAAGACTACTCCAGAATAGAACTGCAGAGCAAATATATGAAGGAACAATGAGTGAAAGAAGATAAAAATGTAAACTTGACAGGAACCTTCAGAGATATTTAATGTTCCATCTTTAGAGAAGATGAACTGAGAAGAGGACAACAGCCATCAAGACAATGGGTGGTTGACCTAGGATGTGGGGTGCCTTTGATTTGGGCCTCATGTTTGGTTTTGACTTTGTTGAGGCAGCTTCTCTTTTCCTCAGGTGAAGAGTGTCAAGCCATGTCTAAAGCAGCTGCAGCAGTGTATCCAGACCATCTCAACTCTTCATGATGATGAGATCCTGCCCAGCAACCCTGCAGACCTCTTCCATTGGCTGCCCAAGGAGCACATGTGTGTGCTGGTTTACCTGGTGAGATGCTGCATCTGATCTTGCCAAAATAGGTTGTGCAAACTTGGTTGCAGTAATCCTTCCAAGAGGGGTTTTCTAAGATCAGGGGCCCAGGAAGTAGTGTTTTGCACATAAAGAAGGAGCTCTCTAGTTCTCCTTTAACATCATCATGGCATTACCCTTTTGCGTTGAAAGGATGAGCTGGTGACATTACCGTTGCCCAGAGGACATTCATGTCCCCAGCTGGAGCAAAGGATGGGAGCTCACCCTGCCCCATAGTAGCACTCCTGTCTTGAACACCAGGCTTACTAACTTCCAACTGAGCACCCTAACCACATGAGCCACAGTGCTCCTCTAGTGTCCCAATTTACAATTGCAGCAGTTAGCAGGGTGGAAGTGCGCTACTGGCTTTCCTTTAAATTGCCTCTGCGTAATTTTAGTTTTTGTTTACAATATATTCCAAAGAACTGATGCCTTATGTTTAATTACCAACATTCCTAGGCAGCAGGTGGTAAGAAAGACATCAGTATGTGGCTTTGGAAAACCACCATTCATGTTAATAGACAATACTGAGCTCAATGGGTTCAGAAGATGACAAGGTTTCCTGAGGGCACCATAGCTCATTGATAGAGTCCTTTCTTTGCTTGCAGAAATGTCCCAGTTACAATCGCTGGACTTTCAGCTAGCAGAATGTCTAGTAGCAAAGAGGTTTTTCTTCTGGAGATTTTGGGGAGTTGTTATAATCAGGTATTGTTGGCATTGGCTTGATTGGGGGTGTCCCAACTGTGGCAACTTTTAAGACTTGCGTACTACAAATCCTAGAATTCTCCAGCCAGCCAGTATTCTGGGAGTTGAAGTTCGTAAGTCTTAAAGTTGCCAAGATTGGACACTCCCGGGCTAGATGGTTTTAATGGTCTTAACCTTTAGGTGTCAGGAATTCTGAAACAGTAATTTAGAAACAGTTTTTGGACTTTAGTTTGAGACCGAAAGAAATGAAAATGTAACCTTGGGATTTGATGAGTAGAACTGTTTTTAACTACAGAAATATTTTGTGATTTGGTTTAATCTACTTGCATTTCATGCTTGTATCTGTATATTAGAGAGTCGGGAGTTACTTTTTGTTTTCTCTCTGCACCACCCAATTTTGTGTTTTTCCTGCTTTCCCCTTTTCCCCCCTTTTTAAACCAGTTAAACCATCTCTGCCTCCTCCTGTGTTTTTTTGAAATTGGATAAAAGTTCTATTTTGTTTCCTTAACAAAAAGCACCCTGCAATATTCGAAACTAAAGGCAGAGAGGCTTTCTGTGTTTTTTGTACATTAATTGCATCATTGGCCACAAGGCTTTCCCAATGAGGACAATTTGGCAGTGCCTTTTGCCCTGTTGTGAGGAAGATGAATGTGCCTGTTTTTAATTACACAGATGGCGTGCCAGCATGGGCGTTCACAGTGTTGCTAACTGCATGCATTCTCATTTAGAACTGTATCCTGTCTTTGTTTTTCATGTAAAACGAGTCATGTTAATTTGCAGCAGGGAGAACTTGAAGTAATTTGTTTCAGGGTTGCAAAATGGTCTGCCAAACAAACATGGTTTTGTTTTGTTTTTTTGTTTTTTTGTCAGGTGACTGTGATGCATTCGATGCAAGCTGGATATTTGGAGAAGGCCCAGAAATACACCGACAAAGCCTTGATGCAGCTAGAAAAACTCAAAAGTGAGCAGAATAAACTTCTTTGGTGTGTGTCTTCACACAGATTCTGTTCTTGAATGCCTGACTTGCATGCTCCATTTCTCTCTATTCTCCCTTTTACATTTGTTGTTGCCTTTTCAGGATACCAGTATCCTTTTTCAGGGCTACTGATGGGTCCTCTCCTAAGCACCAGAAAACTCTCTTAAGCATCAGAGTTGCATGGTCAGCCAAGATCTTTTCTGACCTTAAGGAAAGGAACCAATATTACTTTGCTTTTCACTTTAGCAGTGCCAGAAAGAATCACCTGATTCTTATGGTGGAAATTTTTTGGCATATCTCTTTTCTTCGCATGGAGGGAAGAATTGGATAAACTGGTGTTTTTGCCAGCCTGATGTCACATGTCTCCCAAGCTTTTGAGCAGTTGCTTTTATAAAACCCAAAATGTTATGCCTGCTTCAGAAAAACAATTAAAGGTAGTTCTTAACTCAATGGCCGTAATGGAACCTGCCCATTATGGTTGTAAGTCACAACAGTCATAAAGCGGATCATCACATTCACCAACCTGATTTTACAACCCTTTTTGTGGTGCTTCTTAAGCAAATCTGAGAAGTAAATGGCTGATTTTTCGTCTAAAAAGTTATAAATTGTGGTCGCACAACCACAAATTTAGGCCTGTTGCTGAGTACCCAAAATTGGTCACATAATTGTGTGTGTGGGGAGATTAGATGTCAAAACTTCAGAACCAGGTTGTAAGTACCTTTGGAGAGGATCCATCATGATAACATTGAACAGTCGCTACGGAATTGGTCCTAAGTTGAGTACATTCAGCATGGTCATGCCACCAAATGTAGAGTTGTTCCCTTTCTCTTTTTTCTTTTCCCTAAACTGCAACCTTTCTTTCCTTCCAGTGCTTGATTGCAGCCCTATCTTATCATCTTTCCAAGTCATCTTGTTGGAACACATCATCATGTGCCGGCTAGTCACAGGGCACAAAGCTACAGCCCTGCAAGAGGTAAAGACGTGCATTGCTTTCGGGGCAGGGTTTCTCAACCTTGGCTATTAGGCCTGTGAACTTCAACTTCCAGAATTCCCCAGCCAGGCACAATTGAGAAGCGCTGCTTTAGGGCATTCGGTGTCCTTTGGAACTGCAGGTGGTGATGGGGAACAGATGTGTGGAGGCTCAACTGAAATCACCACTCTTTGTGGTTGTTGAAAAGGAGATAGTCTTGGAAGACCTTGGACTGTCACTGCCATAATTGTTCTAACTGTCAGGAAATTTCTCATTAGTTCTCCGTTGCTTCTCTCTTTGATTAGTTTCCATCCCTTGCTTCTTGTCCTGCCTTCTGGTGTTTTGGAGAATAGGTTGGCCCCCTCTTCTTTGGAGCAGCCCCTCAAATATTGGACGACTGCTATTAGCACTAGAGATGACATGAGAGCAATGTTTTCAATATGTAAGGGAATGCCACAAGGAAGATGGGGCCAACCTATTCTCTGAAGCACCAGAAGGCAGGACAAGAAACAATGGATGGAAACTAATTAAGGAGAGAAGCAACCTGGAATTAAGGAGAAACAATTAAGGACAATTAATCACTGGAATGACTTGCCCCCAGAAGTTGTGTTTGCTCCAACACTGGAAGTTTAGAAGAAGAGATTGGACAACCATTTGTCTGAAATGGTATAGGTTCTCCTGGGTTGGACTAGAAGATCTTCAAGGTCCCTTCCAACTCTGTCATTCTGAGGGCACCCAAGAGTCATGAGTGGGTTTATTCTGGACATTTCCAGCATTGCAGATTATTTGAAAAGTATGGTGAAATGAAAGGAAAGCTGTCCAAAGTTCCCCGGTGAAACTTTATCTGATATTTTTTATACTAAAGTAGGAGGGAGTGTTGCAGCAAAAGTGATTTTACAAAATAATTAAGCAATCCCAAAAGTGCAATTGGAATCAGTGGTTGTGTCAGAAAAGAGGAAGGCAAAAAAAGGAAGCAAACCCTGCTAGGCTGAGTAAAGTCAGAAGAATCGCTGTGAATCACCCTAGGATATTAAGTCATGTTCTCTTCTGTTTACTCCAAGATTTCACAGGTATGCCAGCTCTGTCAGCAGTCTCCCAGGCTCTTTTCTAATCATGCTGCCCAGCTACATGCTCTTCTGGTGAGTATAACTTCCCAGTTCCCGAAGCATTCTGTGAGGCTTGTACATCTAGGTTTTCATGAACCTGTAGAATTTTATTCACTGTGGGAAACCGGAGGTCCATTCCTTGAAAAGCTGTCAGTTTTCAAACAAATGGAGCCCCACAAAGTTTTAGTAACAAGGACAGGTAGTCCTTGATGTACAGTCACAACTGGGACCAGAATTTCCATTGCTAAGCAAGGCAATTGCTAAGTGAGCTGTATCCCTCTTGCAGACTTTTTTTTTTTGCCATGGTCGCTAAGCAAATCACTGCAGTTAATCATGCTGTCGTTAAGCAAATCCAGCTTTCCTCATTGGCTTTGCTTGTTGGAAGATTTCCAAATGGCATTGATGTGTACGGTTTCCCCCAGTTATCTGTGCTGTGTGTACGCACAAAAGCAACATTTCTATTGAGTTTTCCCTCAAGACAAGTAGATAACATTGAGATCAAATTGGGGGTAAGTTTAAAAGGCCAGGAATAGGAAAATTTGGATCTAATATCATGAATTTCCGTTGCTAAATGAGATATTTGTTAAGTTAGCTTTGCCTCATTTTCCAACTTTTCGTGATGCACTTATTAAGTGAATCACTGCGGTTCTTAACATAGTTACATGGTTGTTAAGTGAATCTGGATTTTCCCATTGACTTTGCTTGTCAGAAGGCTACAAAAGGTGATCACATGACCCCGGGACATTGCAACCATCATAAACATGAGTCAGTTGACAAAGGTCTAAATTTTGATCACATGACCATGTGTTTGTAATTTCAAACAGTCACTAAACGAACTGTTGTAAATCAAGGACTACCTGTATTTCTCTTCTGGAATTTCTGCTACGTTCTTAGATGGGAAGAGTATTTAGATTCATAACTATTAAAGCAAATGGAACGTGAACATAGATCTACACTAGTAACATAGATCTATACTAGGAAAATAGATCCACACTAGAAACATAGATCTACACAGCATTGTTGTTCAACTTCCTCCACTAAGTCTTCATTCCTAAAACCCAAAGTACGTTTCCTTGAACTTTCCCTGCTGTTTTCCATTGAAGGGGCTATATTGCATTTCTGTGAACTGCATGGACAACGCGGAAGCACAGTTTACCACAGCACTTCGGGTAAGTTTCTTTTGTTTTGTGCTTGTGGGTGTAAGTCTCCTCTTCAAATAATTTAATTAAATAACTTGGAAGGCTGATACAGCATTCCTTGGCTTAAGACCATTACGGGGACTGGAATTTTGTTTGTAAGTCATTGCGGTTATTGCGCTGTGGTGGCACAGTGCAGCACTGCAGGCTAATTCTGCTGATTGCTGGCTGGCTGTAGTTCAGCAGTTCGAGCCTCAGCAGTTCAAGGTTGACTCAGCCTTCAAGCTTTCCCAGGTCTCTAAAATGAGGACTGAGATTGTTGGGGGCAATATGCTGGCTATGTAAACCTCTTAGAGAGGGCTGTAAAACTACTAGGAAGCGATATATAAATGCCATTGCTCAGGGATGGGATCTGACTGGTATAACTACCGGTTCTGTCTATTCGCGTTGCGCACACATGCACGGGTTGCGCGAGTGCAATTTATAACCTGCTGAGCTGCCTGGACAGCTGAGCAGCACTGCGTGCAAATGCCAGAAGTTGGAAAAGCCCTTGTTTCCTACTTTTTCAACTGCAGCTATATCACGCAAAGCAGCTGCAGTTGAAAAAGCAGGAAATAAAGGTCAGGTAAGAGTCTGGGCAGGTGGGTGGGCCAAAACAGCAGCAGACATAAAACCAGTTCTATGCTGCTCTTCGGAGAAACTGGTTCTACAGAGGTGGACAGAACCGCTGGAAACGCACCCCTGCTATTGCTGTTGCTAAATTGAGGCATCCACGTGACCGGTCCTGATTTCGCCACTGTTTTTATGGCACTCATTAAGCAAATCACATGGTTGTAAGTTGAATTCTGCAACTGTTAAACAAATACATTCTGAGTGGATGTTGTTTGTCAGAAACCAGCATGCACATATGTATTTATGTATGTATGTATGGAATTCAGCTTTGTTCGGATATTTTCGAATATCCACGTCATTATAGTTGTGCTTTAACCCATGGAGGTCTGGATTTGGAGTTACACTCAAAATTAAAGTGGAAAGAAACACTACAGGCTGATCCAACTTTGATGTAATGTTCTTAAAACAAGTCAAAATAAAAGTCACTTGTGTGGGTTGTAGACTCCGTCTCATGCTACCACTAGAGTGAAAGCACCGCCAGCATTCAAAAGTGACCAAACCATTGGCCAGAAAGCAGAGGAACTGACAAGTGGTCTGTGGTCAGCACCTGCAGCACCACTCCTTTATTGGGGATGTCTTGCTAACTGCCTATGCTTTCCACCTGTTGTCTATTCCATTTGCACAACAGCACGTGAAATTGATTGTCAATCAGTGTTGCTACCTAAGTAGACAGTTTGATTTCACAGAAGTGTGATTGACTTGCAGTTATATTGTGTTGTTATAAGTTATAAGCGTTCCCTTTATTTTTTTGAGCAGTGTATATATACATATATACATATACATATACCATGTTTCTCCAACAATATGGCTTTCCCCAATAGGAAGTCCCAGCATGCTTTATAGGCATAAAATCAAATTAAGCCCCTCCCCCCAAATTAAGGCCTATGTTAAACATGCGAAATGGGGAGGAATGGCCGGGGGGAACTTGCCGTTAGGAAGTACTTTTGTTGCATACCCGGATATGGTGCTGCCTGTGTTGACTTCGGCATTGGTGGGGGATTTCGTATCGGGAGACCTTCCGCCACTGTTGCTTTCCCTTCTCCCCGTGCTCCCGCGGCGTTTAGAGCAACACCGCGGTGTTTGGCGCAGCCACGTACGGCCAGCCAGGACTCCTCCCTGCAACTCAAGCCCGGCGGAGACACTCGGCTTCAGGCAGTCCTGTCGCCGCCTTCCCTTCACCTTCGAAGGCAAAGCCAATTTTTCTTAAAAATGATGCCCTACTACCGGTACGACAAAGACTTCTCTGCCTGAAAGGCCAGCCCAACCCCACATGGGGAGGCGAAACTCCTGGCACCACAGTGCATGATCCACCCACCCCGGGAGAAGCGCCCAGCTGCCATCCCTGCCTGGCGCTGGGTAGAGCGCAAAGAACTTCACCTGGGGTGCCCAGTGCAGCTGAAAGACAGGCCCTCCTACCCGGCAGCAGAGCTCTCGCCAAGGCAGCGAGCGCCTCCCCGCCAGGCCCTCCGGTCATCCCGCCAGAGCCATGCTGGCTGGGCAAAGCCAGGAAAGCGAGCCGCAGGTGCCACCGGGAGAGGCTGCCCGAGGCAGCGATAACGCCCACCTGTCTGTGGACAGGGAGGCAACACGACGGCAGCACTGCTTCCCTGGCCAGCGGGTCCGGTGGAGAGAGTCCGAAGCCGCCTGTCCTTTCCACCCCTAGCCCAGCCCGTCCCTGTCCCCACACATCTCCAAATGCATCGGCAGCTCCAAACGCAGTAGCATTGGGCAGAGGCGCTCACTTGGCAGGGCTCAGCTCGGAGGAGGACATGGACAGAGAGGCTGTCGCCTTGCCTGCCTGTCCACGGATGGGAGGACGCTATCACTGCTGAAGGAAGCCAAGCTCGGGACAGCCTGGGTCTTTCACTGGGCAGGCGGGCACGCACCCGCGGCTTGCTTTCCCGGCTCTGCCCAGCCAGCACGGCTAAGCGGGATGAGTGGAAGGCCCGGCGGGAAGGCGCTCGCTGCCTTGGCGAGAGTTCTGCCGCCAGGCAGGAGGGCCCGCCTGTCAGCTGCACTGGGTGCTCCAGGTGAAGCTCTTCGTGCTCTGCCTGGCGCCAGGCAGGGATGGCGGCTGGGCGCTTCTCCCGGGATGGGCCGATCCTGCGCTGCAGCCCCGGGAGATTCGCCTCCCAACGTGCGGATAGGCTACCCTCTTGGGCAAGGGAGTCTTTGTCGTTCCAGTAGTAGGGCGTCATTTTTTTATAAGAATTGGCTTTGCCTTCGAAGGCAAAGGGAAGGTGGTGACAGGAGCACCTGCAGCCAAGTGTCTCTGCTGGGCTCTGGTTGCAGGGAGGAGCCCTGGCTGGCCGTGCGTGGCTGCGCCAAATGCTGTGGCGTTGCTCTAAACGCCGCGGCAGCACGGGGAGAAGGTAAAGCAACGGTGGTGGAAAGTTTTCCAATACAAAGTGCCCCACCAACGCCGAGATCAACATCCAAGCTGTCGCCGCCCGCCCACCCGAGGATTCAAGGGGGGGAGGAATTAAGTCACCCCCAAAAAGGCGGCCTTGCCGTTTTTTCAGGGGTCAAAAAAAAATAAGGCCCGGCCTTATTTTGTGAGAAACACGGTACATGTACATGTACATATACATATACATATATATGTCACATGACCCTGGGAAGCTGCAACCAGTCATAAATGCAAGTTGGTTGCCAAATCCTTAAAATGTAGTCATGAAACGAGGTGCAATGAGAATAAAGTAAATTAAACTAAACTAAACCATTAGGGGGCAGCACAGTGTTTCACAATGGCTGGAAGTGTTTTACAGGCTATAAAACCCCTTTTCCCAGAACATTGTGACTTCAAATGGTTGTTACAACGACATAAGTTGAGGACTTCCTGCAAGAAGGGGAAAGTGCTTTTAAACCTTGTTTTGGTTATGTGTGTCTTGTCTGTTCTGTAGCTCACCACCCATCAGGAATTGTGGGCTTTTATCGTGACAAACTTGGCAAGCGTCTATATCAGGGAAGGAAACCGGCATCAAGAGGTAAATGTCCTGGCTGAAATATTGGGCTTTAAATGAAATGTGAACAGTTGGCTTCATCATATAAAGCACAACAGCGGGGGGGAGCATTTACTTTATCCATGTTGTTTTTAAAAAGTCATTTCAAGATGTTCTATAAACAGCATGTTTTGTCTTCTAAGCTTATGTCTTCTTATGTCTTTTGTCTTCTAAACTACAGCTCATAGAACAATTCCAAATTTTCATTCATGTGGCTCAGAATTTAGCTCACTATCTAGTTGTGAATAGAATTTTTTTATTTTATTTGAGTAAAATAGGAATCATTTGAAATCATCAGAAGCCAGGCAGGCTGATTTGTAAATGTGGAAATCCTTTCAGTTTGTAAAAAATACACTGAGCTGTATCTGAAAGAGAATTTTTGGCTTCCTCAGACAACCTCTCAGCCCAGGAAGCCTTGGAGAATATTTGCATGATAAACTGCTTGGGTCAAACTGCCTTTGTCCTGTATAACTGTAAACATGATTTAAAAACTAACTAACTTCCTCATGTGTTCCTCCTCTCCAGCTTTATAGCTTATTGGAAAGGATAAACCCAGACCACAATTTTCCAGTGAGGTAGGTGAATCAGTAATTCCCATTACAATATAATGTTATATAAACAATACAAAGCCATTATATTGGATGGCCTGTAATGATTCCTTGGCACCAGCAGCGCTTTTAACTGTTGTATGACTCTGGTGAACTCTCTGTTTCACAACAACATTTTTATATGCCAGGAATTTAGATAGGCAGTTTGATCAACAGCAATAACTTATAGTAATCTTGGTGGACATTTAAAACAGTACAGTATGCCTTGTCAGTCTGCACTTCGATCCCTGTTCCTTCTTTTTACTTTAGTTATTAATTACATTTACATCCTGCTTTTCAAAGAACAGAAGTGACGTACACATTCTGGTATGAAGGCATAATAAGGAAAGAATAAAACTGAAACCTGAATATCCTGAAATGAATAACTGAAATGAATAACTGAAATGAAACTGAATAATGGAGTGCGCAGTCTGAAAGGTTGTATTTAAATGTGGTGTTTCACAGTCCACTTAAAATTGAAAGACTCTGCCAATAGTTCTTCCTGGTGGAAATCTTTCTGAATAGGCCTTTGAAACTGACCTTAGGGCTTGGATAGCTTCGGATTTTTAAGGCACACTAAAGTAAAAGAGAGATGAGTAACTTGTCATCTCTCTTTTGTAATTTGTGTGACAATTGCCATTCATTATTCGCATCTCTCTACTCTTTAAAGAGAGAAGTAATAGAGGCTGCCTGTGTTAAATGTACATCATAATCAGGCTGCAGGCCTTGAAACCCACCAATTTTTGCCTCTATTCCAAGTTTTTCAAAACTTGTCACCTCAAAACAAGCCTGTTCCAATTTACTGAACAGTTCTATAAGGTTGAGCTAGTTTAGCATCCCTCAAAACATATATGCATACATACATGCATACATACATACATACATACATACATACATACATACATACATACCAAACATACCAAACATAACATACATACTTCCATGAGAGTCCTTGGTGCTCCCTGGCATGCTTATTTTCTTGCAGATATTTCATTACCCAAACAAGATAACATCAGCAGCATTGTTGATGTTACCTAGAGTGGGTCATGAAAAGTCTGCAAGAAAACAAAGCAAGCTCAGAGAGCACCAAGGATCCTTCAAGCCAACCCTGAGCTACAAATATTCTCCATTATATATGTATACATACATACATTCATTGTCAAATTTTATATGGTCATCCATGCATCTCATAAAAAGTGAATGTGGGAGGCATTCAGCAAAATGATAAAACAGTAAACATTAAAAAAAACCCTTCTGCTTCCAGCACAGAACATCCCTTGAAATGATTTGCTTAGAGATTGAAATGTTTCACATGGGATGTTTTATCCTATATTTTCCATATATGCATAAAGATGTGGAGGCTAATCCCTCTGGAGAGGCAGCGAAGCATAGAAATCAGGTTTCGGCTACTATTCCCGTTCAGCTTGAGAAAAGCAATGCCAGTGGCAAAAGGTGCAAAGAAGCAGTGGAAATAAGGAAGAAGAATAGATGGCAGGAACAAGAGTTGCCTCTTTTAGAAATGGGCTATGAGGCTAATAGACACTCTAGAGTAGGGGTCTCCAACCTTGGCAACTTTAAGACTTGTGGACTTCGACTCCCAGAATTCCTCAGCCAGGTGGCTGAAGAATTCTGGGAGTTGAAGTCCACAAGCCTTAAAGTTGCCAAGGTTGAGCAGAGGTGTCAAACTCAATTTCACTGAGGGTCGCATCAAGACTGTGTTTGACCTGGGGGGAGCTGGGGGGGGCTTGGCCAAGGTGGGTATGGCCAGCTTGATGTCACTTATGTCAGCATCTGTGGTGGCTTGAGTGCTCTGCCTGCGAAAACAGGCTCCCAAGCTCCATTTTCAGCCATGATTACCTTTTGCCATGCTCTGCCAGTGAAAATGGAGCTCAGGGAGACCGCATGCGCCTCCTCCCACCCCCAGCTCCATTGTCACTGGCAGAGCGCAGCAGGAAGTTGTCGCAGCTGAAAATGGAGCTTCAGAGGGCTGCGTGTGGCCCTCCCAAACTCCATTTTATCTGGCAGAGGCACTGTGGGTTGGTACTTTGCTCTTCCCAGGGCTGCAGCATGGACCAGTTCTATCCAGCCCATGGGCCTTGAGTTTGACACCCCTTCTCTAGAGAAATTTCCTTTCGTGCCACCAGCTGCTTATGGGCTGCAACCTGCCTTGTCTAGGCTGGTGCTGTGTGAAGATTCAACCAGCTTAGTTGCCATGAAGGGTTTGATGTAACGTTGATAGCTGCAGGTTGTGGTAGTAATCTATGTGTTGATCGGAGAAATTCAGTAAAGATGATCTCATTGAACCAACAAATACGTGTAGTTGTCTGGCTAATTTTTGTCTGGCCTTCTCTTTACATGTATCAATTCAATAGGAATCCATATTCCTAAATCCAGCACTTTAAAGGTGTTTTGTAGAATGAAACACAACCTTTGTGGGCAAAATCTGACAATATTTGTTTGAAAGCAAGCCTAAATACGTTGATTAACCTATCGGTTGATAGGGGTTCCTTGGTAACATGCAATTGGCCAGTTGGAACCCATGATTTCCCCCTTGGGCCATTAATGCTTGCTTACTTGTCTGTGTGCCTGCTCTGTCTCTTCCAGCTCTCACTGTCTTCGAGCTGCCGCTTTCTACATCCGAGGGCTGTTCTCCTTTTTTCAAGGAAGGTACAATGAAGCCAAGTGAGTCACAAAGCATTTCTTCTTTTTATTGAAAAGGCAGGTCAAATGCGGGATTCTGCTCAGTTGCGCTGCTGTTTGATAACAGCTAAATACTCTGTTAAGACTCTGCTTTACCTAAGCAGGAAACTGCCCTTTTGTATGAATGAGCGCTGCCCCATGGTCAAGTTTAATGTATGGATGCCAGCAAGTACCCCTTTCCCTATTCTTATCATCTTAATAGCTTACTTGGTCTTCTCCAGTCTCAGCGCACAGGTAGTCCTTGACTTACGACCACAACTGGGCCCCAAATTCCTGTTGCTAAGCCAGACAGTTCTTAAATCAGTTTTATCCCATTTTGCAACCTTTCTGGCCGCAGTTGTTAAGTGAATCATTGCCGTTGTTTTGTTTAGTAACGCAGTTGTTAAGTGAATCTGCCTTCCCCATTGATTTTGCTTGTGAGAAGGTTGCAAAAGCTGATCGCATGAGCCCAGGACACTTCATAAATATGAATTAGTTGCGAAGTGTCTGAATTTTGACCACATGACCATGGGGATGCTGCGACGATCATAAGCATGAAAAACCATCAAAAGTCATTTGTTTCAGTGCCGTTGTAACTTCAAATGGTCACCAAACTGTTGTAAGTCAAGGACTTTACCTGTAATATCTGTGGTTAGCAGACAGCTCACTTAATTGCAACTGAATAAGTATAAACATTAAACGTTAGTAAAACTGCCTGAATTCTATTGAGATATCAAAAGTCCATGATTGAAGGGATAAAATGCCTCCAGGCCACTACTTCACTATTAGTGGCGAGTTTGAAGGCCTGTAATCAAATTACAGTAATTCAGCTACTTAAAGCTTCTTTAAAAAGCAGAGTTATAGATACTATAGAATGTCTAGGAAAAAGAACAGAGTTATAGAGATACTATGGGAATGTGCAAATGAGGTGCTGAAGTAGTTGCTGGAAGAGCCAGTTTTTGGTTAAACCTCTTACATTGCCCAAAATGTTTTCTTTCTTTTAATCTTTTGTTTTGGTAGACGTTTTTTACGAGAGACACTAAAAATGTCAAATGCAGAAGATCTAAACCGATTAACAGCATGCTCTCTTGTTCTTCTGGGTCACATCTTCTATGTGTTAGGGAATCACAGGGTAAGTCATAAATCCTTTTTAGTGGTGTTGATGATACTTCCCTTTTTCTCTTGCCAATGAAATTAAGAGTGTGAAATTAATCTTAACGCAAAGTTTTGCCAATGTTTGTATCAATGGGCTGACAGGTGGTGATAATAGTCATATGGTAAATTTGTGGTATCTGTAGTAATCGAATGTTCAAATTGTGATTTATTTATTTGTTACCGTGTGGGGCAATCGCATACATATACATATCAAAAAACAAACTCCAGACGCTTTCTGAAAAATACTTGTAACTATGAATCTTCCCATTTTTTCCTTCTCAGGAAATGTGAAAGATTGATAATTACTATATTTCTTTGCTATGCACTAAATTATTCCACAAACACTGCAATTTATCTGCTTATTGCAAATAGTCAAATTGGTGCCCTGAAGTGAAGTGTGAACTTGCAGTGAGAAATTAATTACAAATAATCCTCTTTTAACAACCACAATTGTGACCAGAAATTCCATTACTAAGCCAGACATAGTCACTAAGGGAAAAATCAGATAATTGCATCGAATTGACATCAGTTCCACTGTAGTCTTTAAGCAAATTCAATCAGGGACTCCAGCACGAATCCAAAAGCTCGGAAGACTAACCCCCTGGTCCTAGTGACCAACCCAGATTGTATCCTGCAACATCATCCTGGAACACATATACCTGCCTTTATTCATTAAGCAAATTGCCCTTGGTTGTTAAGTGGGACATTGCATGATTTTGTGATGCTACTGCCACTTCCTTCATTTACTTTGCTTGTTGGATGTAAGCTGTGAAGCTAATAAATGGCAATTACATAACTGCAGGGACAGTGCAGTTATTTTAAGTTTGACAGTAGTTGTGAAGTTAATTTTTCAGCACTGTTGTAGCTTGAAATGGTCATTAAACAGGGCAGTTGTTAAGCTGGGAGTATTACAATGAGATTATTTCAGTCTTGTTGCAGTTGTTATCCCCGCACATGGCCTGCAGGATTCGGGATGTTAGCCTTGTCTCTAAATGATTTTTGCTGCATCTTTGAATGTTATGCGGTGACAAAGAAATAATGCAATCATAGCTGACCACTCAATAAGAGATTATCCATTGTGTCCCTGTCTTGTTTCTTTCAGACAGACAGTAGAGAAATGTTTGAAACAGACTTGATTGATTCACATCAGACAAACTTTTCTGAAAGAGGCTGTTTCTTACTCATTTACATGAAACTTTATTGAAAGGAAAAATGCATTATTGTTTTGCTTGAGGAGAAGGGAAATGAAGGCAGCCATCTGGATAGCACGTTTTATTTTATTTTATTTTATTTTATTTAAAACATTTATATAGTCATTCAGCATATAAGCAACTCTTGGCCTCTCCCAACCAAAAGTTAAAACAACATATACACTTTAAAACTAAACATATTAAAACATTAAAAATAACAGAAATCCGGTGCCAAGTCAAACTTCTAATGTGCAGGAATCTAACGCTATCCCAGGACTTGCAGGAAAAGCCAGATCTTCAAAGCTTTATGGAAGGCTAGGCCTGCCGAGCTTCAGGGGTCAAAATGTTTCACAGGGCAGGGGCTACCACAGAAAAAGCATGCTTCCTAGCTCACATTGTATTATTATTATTATTATTATTATTATTATTATTATTATTATTATTATTATTATTATTATTATTATTGTTGTTGTTGTTGTTGTTATTGTTGTTATTGTTGTTGTTGTTAAATTCATTTGCCTGCCCATCTCGCTACAGGGCGACTCTGCCATGGCAATATTTAGGGCAAGAGACTTGGAGCGTGCCTAGCATAGCTAACCTGGCTGGATGGGTAGATGGCCTTAGGGAAAGGGGATCCCATGGATAACTTGGCCCTGTGCTGTGTAGGGCTTTAAAGGTAATACCTGGCACCTTGAATTGCACCTTGAAAGAAATTGGAAGCCAGTTCAGCTCATGCAATGAAGGTGTTACAATGGGCCTTACTTTCAGTGAGAGATCTATGAAGTATAATGCCCCAAAGCTGCTTTTTCAAGAGGCAACTAACTGGACTTTCTTTGTTTTTCCTTGAAGACATCTCGTTTCTCATCCAAGAAGCGAAACATCTTCAAGGAAAAAACAAAGAAAGTCCACCTGCCTCTTGAAAAAGCACCTTTGGGACAACCATGATCTGGATGACTTGAGAATCTCCATAGATATTAAGTATAATATGATTATCAAGAGATTTGTGTTGAATGGTGACAGGTGATACCCTGCAAACTCGTGTTTGATTTATATGTGGGTGCTCCCAATCAGTAAATTCAGGGAAAATAACCACGTCCAACTGCCATTTTTGTTTGAAAAAGACCCCTTTTATCTCTAGGAGAGTAACAACATGGTAGTCCCAGCCATGCAGCTGGCCAGCAAGATCCCCGACATGTCTGTGCAGTTGTGGTCATCGGCCCTCCTGAGAGGTCAGTTAACACCAATGGATCATAATTCAAAGGTTTCATTTGTACGCTGTGATAAACTATGGTTTCTTTAATGATTGAAATAACTCCCATAGGGAGTTGGGTTGCACAACATGCTAAGACATGAACCAAAGTTTGCAAACCACATTGGCCAAGTTGTCTTACATTAAGACAGGTCATTGATTTTGCTTGTCAGAAGCAGGCAGTGAAGGTTGCAAAAGTTGATCACATGACCAGAGTGCTGTGACATCACAATTGTGAACCAGTTGCCAAATACCTGGATCATGATCAAAGAAATGTGGGAACACAGAAGACCACTTGTGAATACCACGCATTCAGCATCACTGTAACTTTGAATGGTCACTGAATGAGTGGCACCTGCAGTATGTTTTCTATTAAATATCATTTTTGTTAGATGCAAGTTACTCAGCACTCTTACCTGTGTCAACTTGGCTATTTAAAGTAATTTAATCATAACTTACATTGCCATCTCAACATAAACCAGCTTAGTATAAAGCAGTGGTGCGTTTCAAAATAGTTTACCACTGGTTTGGTGGGTGTGGCTTGGTGAGCACACTTTGTGCGCGGACACACACTTTGCATGTGTGTGCACCAAATGGGCACTTTGCATGCACACACAGAGGCTTTCTTACCTCCTGTAATCCTGTACTCTCCCTGTCGCTTCAACAGCTGACACGCGGCAATCTGCTGTGCCGCGCAAAGCAGCTACGCTTCAAAAGCAGGGAATGAAGGTCAGTATGGGAGCCCAGGCGGGCAGGTGGGCCCAACAGCAGCTCCTCAGAGAGTACCATTTCGGTCTCCACTGATCTTCAGTGCTACACCAGAACTGGGCCGAACCTGTAGAATACCACCACTGGTATAAAGATCTTTGATTATGATGCTTGCTCTTCTTTTTCTTCCTGTATGTTTTAGAAAGCCATGAATTCTTTAGAAGAAATTGAAAGTGTAGATAATTAAATAAAATGGATTTAGATTCTAGAGTACTACCGGTACTTCTTTCTTTTAAAAAAGTTATATATCAACTTTTCTAATTTCTAATGCTTTTAATAATATTTACTTCTTATTAGAGTCAGTTTGATGTAGTAGTGTTATATACCTAGCCTAGAAACCAGTAATGAGGTCTTAAGTTTTTCTTACGTACTGCATGAAAGCCAACTGGATGACTTTGGGCCAGTCCTTCTCTCACTCAATCCAGCCAAATTTATAGGCTTATTGTTGTGGGTGGGGAAAACAGGAGGTGGGAGCCTTAGGTTGACCCAGGAGCTACATTTTTAAAAGGTATGATAAGAACATACAGGTAGTCCTCAGCTTACGACCACAATTGAGCCCAAAATTTATGTCGCTAAGTGAGAAATTTGTTAAATGAGTCTTGCCCCATTTTATGACTTTTCTTGCCACATTTGTTAAGTGAATCACTGCAGTTGTTAAATTAGTAACATGGTTGTTAAATGAATCTGGCTTCCCAATTGACTTTGCTTGAGTCACTTTTTTCAGTGCCTTTGTAACTTCAAACTGTTGCGAAGTGAACTGTTGTAAGTCAAGGACTACCTGTAATAATATTTATCATTGACTTAATATTATTTAATACAGAGTGGATAATTTGTTTGTTTGTGAATAGTTTGCTCCATAAAGGGAGAGGATGGGTTCCTTGCCTGAAAGGATTCACAATCTAATGTCTCTGTTTCTCTCTCTCTCCTTTCCAATGAAGACCTAAACAAAGCATGTGGGAATGCCATCGACGCCCATGAAGCAGCGCAAATGCATCAGAACTTTTCCCAGCAGCTGCTCCAGGATCACATTGAGGCCTGTAGCCTCCCAGAGCACAACCTCATCACCGTATGTTCGCCACTTTTTCTTTCCTTCTGGCCCTTGCTCTCTGTATGACAGTGGTGGTGGAACCATGGTTCTTTTATGACTTGTGGACTTCAACTCCCAGAATTCCTGAGTCAGCCCTGCTGCCACCTCAAGAATTCTGGGAGTTGAAGTCCAGAGTCATAATGGGGGCTATCATTTCCCACACTCGCTATATGCTAACCTGAGTGGGCGCCATGGGGAAGGGGGTGGGAAAAACAGAAGATCTCAGGAGAAAGATCCTCTGTTCCCTAGCTGCTCAAGTTCAATATGGCAGGTAGTCCTCCACTTATGACCGGTTGCTTAGTAATTATTCAGAGTTATGACAGACTTCTCAGAAGGTACTTACTGCCCATTTCCGAAGTTCCAGTGGCTGCCCTCCAACCACAGTTAAGCACTTCAGCCACACAACAACTGTCTCATTTACATTTGTTTGCAGCATCTCACAATCGTGACCATGTTTTACAGCATTTTTGCTGAAATCCAGGAGTTATGTCTGAATTTTCAACAAAATTGGCTTATAGCAAAATCATTAATGTCACTTAACTAACAACTGCATAACTAACTAACAACATAAAATTGAGTCAATCACACAGATGGACCCATTGATGACCATGATGGGCAGGCTCCATTACAGTCATAACTTGAGGACTACCAATATTGAAACCTGTACAGTAGATGGAACATTGTGGGCATTCTTTTCCTGATTTTTCCACTGGCTGCCTTGTTTTAGGACAGTAATGAGCTGAAAATACAGCAAGGACTGGGTGGGCAATTAGTTAAACAGCATATTTTTGGCTTTTGATAGAAATAACAATGTCTCTTGAGAATTTTTAATTTTGTTAAGAAAACAAGCCAAAGCTGTTGATTTAATCTCTGGATCAGAGGTCCCCAAACTTGGCAACTTTAAGACTTGTGGACTGAGGAATTCTGGGAGTTGAAGTCCATAAGTCTTAAAGTTGCCACTTTTGCAGACCTCTGCTCTAGATCTTAAATGTCCATTTAGTGTTATTGATTGAAAGGTCTTGACCACAGGCTTATTATTTAACAGCGTTTAGCTGCTATCCTCCAAAAACTATTCAATTGGGCAGGCCCATATTAAAAAAAATGAGTAACTTCTACAGTGAAATCCAGCATTACAATAATTGTAATAGAGTCAATTAATATATAGCTCACAAGCAGCAAAACATTGCAAAGTTCCAAAATTCACAAAACATGAATGATTTTAGGAGTACTTAGGGGAAGGCTTCAAAATCCCAGAATTTATTATTTTGGGATTCTGGTTCATGTTTCTTGAGGGGTGTTGACTGAAATCTGCCTAGAGTTGAAAAGTAGTACACAAATTGAGTAAGTAAGAGATCTTAATCTTCTTTGGTTTATTAAGCAGCTGAGAAGAGTAAAGTAGTAGCAGAGTAAATTTGGGTGGGGCAGCATGGTCACTTAGGTATCTGTGATGTTTTAAGCTGCCTAGAGTAGCTTAGCTTGTTAATGAGATGGGTGGCATATAAATGTAATAAGTAAGTAAGTAAATCTAACCTTGTTCAGTAGAAGATAACATTTGTAGTTCAGGGTTGAACTGTGGGATTCTTTGTGCTCTCTGAACATGGTTGTCTGCTTGTTTGCAGACATTTTATTATCCAACTAGGAAACATCATCAGTGTGAGGAGGGTGTGAGATTTGCTCTCTATTTTATATACAAGTGGCTTGCCCTTCCAGTGTTGGTGGGAGTGTTCCTGTAGTTTCTTGATTGAGGTATTGTTTCTTGTTTGACAGTTGGTCTGGTATTAATCTGGGTATTAATCTCTGCTTATCTGGTCAGTCCTAGCCAGCAGAGCAATAACAAGAAATCATGGAAATTGCATTCATTTGCATGTCACCTGTTGCTGTTTCAAAATTGTGTGCAAATATTTCTGGAATATAGAATCTTTAAAACTTGGTGTTTGTTTTAAAAGCATTACATCATCAGATGACTCACCACACACCAGTCAATAAACGGCATCTATTTCTTTGTTATTGTTTTCCTGCCTGCAGTGGACAGATGGGCCTCCACCAGTACAGTTTCAGGCACAAAATGGACCTACCACCAGCCTGGCCAGTCTATTGTGAACCTACTGTCTTCACTTGGGAAGAAGATGGAAACCATTTTGTACACTCGGCTTTTTCTTTTTTTTAACAACAACAAAAGAAAAGGATGGGCAGCGAACACTTCTCCAAGCCCGCTAGGAGATGACATTGAGGTTACCTTTCTTAGACCCACAATTTGGCATGGCCATTCTGAGCTCTTTTTTAAGGTTTGTGTGAGTGTGTATGAGTGTGCGTGTGTGTGGATCACCGAGGTTGCAGGGATGTGTAATGTAAGTAAACACACAGGACTGTAAGAGGCAGCCCTTCCTATTTCTCAGAATTTGGTATTACATGACGTGGATAAAACAAGGGCCCCTTCAAATAAGATTTATTTAAAAGAGAAAGAAATCAGCCCATATAATGAAGGTATAGGGAGATTGAGATGGAATAGAGAAATCCATGCCTGCTTCCTTGCTAATTAAAACTTTCCCTGAAAATGCCTATATTTTTATGAAGGCTCTATTGCCCTTTATATTATCTAGGCGGCTAGATTTGCTTCTTGAGCACACTTGCTCTAAAATATCTGCAGTTGGTGCATCTAAATAGCATAGGTCCCATTCTCTAGCAGGAAATGTTCTGTCTCTGTTTTCGTGTGTTTCAACCTTAGTGACTCCCAAGATATGTGGGCTTCAATTCCCACATTCCCAGAAGCTATGCTGGCCAGGGAATTCTGAGAATTGAAGTCCAGACATCATAAAATTACTAAGATTGATAAACACTGCTCCATTTGCTTACCTTTCCATGAAAAAAAAAAACCTCAGCAAAATGGTTAAATAATGTGGGAGGTGTTTCCTTCCTTACGTCACTTTAGGGAACTTGGGCTCTGCATTCTTCAGAATAATTCTTCAGATAATTCATATTGGAGCAAAGCTGATAGTAATCAGCTGCTGTCAGTGTTTTAAGTGCCTGTTTGGTTCCTTAAAAGGTGCATGCTTTTTCTCCAGGGTAATCCTTTGGTTTTTCCTCAAGACACATTACCCATCTGGGTAAAAATCATGATTTTTTTTAAAATATTTTTTGGAAAGCAACTTGACTTCACCTCTCTTTTCAACTCTTGGATCTGAAATAAGAACAAATGGCGGCTTGGAAAAACAGCTGGCCTGATCTGGAATTGTGTGGTTTGTTTGAGATTAGGCTGCAGCCAGGTCTTCCAAGACTCTTAATTAGAATGTAGAGAGTTGTATCTGGTGCAGAATTCAGCTTCTGAGAATCTCAGCATTCAGGATCTTTTAATCTTTTAGCCTCTAATAGCTGCAAAGATACATTTGAAAGGATATGGGAGATAACTTCCCATATCATCGAGTCAAAATGGGAAGCTTAAACAAGTTTTCCAATGGTTGGGGTAGGAATTCTGTGCCCTTAGCCTTCCCGTGGTTAGCAAAATGATTATATATTATGCAAAGTACCTAATTTGGAGTGATTATGCAAAACAATTATGCAAGTGACTGCATAAATAATATTACACTAGAATCCAGCTTTTCCAATTACTTTTTTAAATTATATTATTTTAAGGTAAGGACACAACCCTGCTTCTAGTGTGGTGTGTGGTGTATCAATTTTAAAAGGAGATAGTTTATCTTGTTACTAGTTCAGTGAGTTCTTAATTATGGATTTTTTAGCATTATTTTACCATCCAAAAGCTATAACCAATACCCCCTAATCATGCACTCTTGATATTTTCAGGAATAATGCAGTCCAGTTCCTTTCTGAAGTAGGTTGATGTGTAAAAAGCAAAGGTGTTTGCAATATGCTGGGAAAGAAATAGGGGAAGGAAAGTTCAGGATAAGTAGTAACTAAAAGAACTGAAAGAGGAAGAGCTGGTATTCTTAAACTTTAATATTGTCTATTATTTGGAATGTAGGTCTGTTTATAACATTCCTTAACAGATCCTGGCAAAAAGCAGTCCTGTCCTCCCTCTTTTTCCTTTTTCCCTTTCCTTCAGAAAATAGCAACAAATGCTTATTATTTCATAGACTGAACATTTACTTATTCCTGAAGAAATACATTGTGTGTGATTTGCTCCATATTTGGGATCTTTAAAAAAAAAAACCCTGCAAGGGCCCCTCTCACTTCTATTTAGGATTTTTTAAAAAACTCTCTGGAGTGCCAAAAATATAGGCTTGGGTTGGTAGGGAAGGTGTCAGGAAGCAGTTGGATCTGTACAATGATTTACCTTTTTAATTGAGTTGACTCTCCCAATTTTCCCACTGCGTCTTTAAACTCGATGTAAATAAGTCAGAAGGTTAGAAGTTGTTTTTTTTTTAAACAAATCTGGGGTGAAAATTGATTTATTCCTCCAGTCCGTAATTCAGGGATGTCTGTTATCCATATTCCTAGGCTCTCTTCTCCATGTATAGTTGAGGGACAGAAGCTATATATTTTCCAATTAACAGATTCTTCCTCCCCCCACCCCACTTCCTAAGGAGTGTTCAACCTGCAGAAAAGAATTACTAATGCATACGCAATCAAAATTTGTATTCAGAAAAGACTTCCTTTTCTACATAAACCAAAAAGTAAAAAAAATATTTCTTACTGTAAAGACGCAAGATGTGCGTCCTTACTAGCAAACCTGGGCAGACCTAAGAGGCCTGATCTAAAATAGCCCCAATAGATTGAATCTAGCTTTCAGGATGCTAAGGCAGGCTGTCTTTGTTAAAATACACATACCTCATTTCCTTCTCAGCCCCTTCCCAAAGAATATACCCTTTGATATACACTGTCCCATCTTCCTGGAAATCTGCATTTTAGCTCATAGAGGGTGGGCGATTAGATCACTGAACTTGTGATTTTGCACAGTTGAAATGTGGAGTCTGCCAACGCTTGTGTGAGTTCTTGCTGTTCACACTTCTGAGACACCTGCAGCTGTTCATTAACACTCTTTATGAAACAGTTCTTTTTTATGTACTTAAAATGTGTTTTAGTAAATTTGTACAGTTTTGTCTTTTAGCCTTTTTTCCAAAAAGTGTTTAATCTTTCTTAACAACAATGTGTAAACATTAAAAAAATGTACAGTAGAAGTAGAGTTTTTGTCTTGTTTTCAGGCTCAATTTTCTTCCTAATCCCAGGTGAGAAAATATCTGTGGGAAGCACATCTTCAATTCTACCCAGAGTTGTATATAGGCCACTAGAGGCAAGAGCTATGTAGGACTTCATCTTTAAAATATTTTTACAATCTAGTTGTACAGGTATGCAAAAGAAGAGGAGGAGAAAGAAAGAAAAACGTACCCCTAATTAGAATAGGTCTAAAATCTTAATCTTGTGCCCATAGTTTGCTTTTGGGGTTTTTTTCCCTTATCACTTGGCCTGATATTTTAGTGGTTGAAAAAAAAAAGTATTCCCAAATTACAGTTGTTTAAGTAAATCCAGCTTTCCCATTGACTTTCCTTGTCAGAAGGACACAAAAGGTGATCACGTAACCCCAGGACACTGCAACTGTCATAAATAGAAGTCAGTTACCAAGCACGTGAATTTTAATCATGTGACCATGGGGATGCTGCAAAAAATAGGTGTGAAAAATGGTCATAAGTCACTTTTCACTGCCATTATAATTTTGAATGGTCACTAAGTGAACTGTTGTAAGTCAAGGACTACCTGTACCATCATTGGAAAAAAATCTAGTTCAGGGTTTAAGGCTTGTGGACTTCAACTCCCAGAATTCCTCTGCCAGCATGGTTGGCTGGCTGGGGAATTGTGAGAGTTGAAGTCCATAGGTCTTAAAATTGCCAAGGTTGATCTAGATCTTAATAAGTCTGAAAAAATACGGCTTGTTTGGGTAATCTATATTGTTGCCAATATGCTGATTATGTATACTGCTTAGAGAGGACTGTAAAGTACTGTGAAGTGGTGTATAAGGCTAAGTATATTGTATCATGTAAGAGGTTGCAGTGGGAGATGATCAGAGGTGCTATTCAACCAATTCAGACCAGTTCTGGTGTACTGGTTGCAGAAATTTTGAGTAGTTTGGAGAACTGGCAAAAATCACCTCTGGCTGGCCCCCGCCCTTTCCTATCCTTGTTTTTTAGCTCAGCTTCTTTGCACGGCAGAGCTCAAGATCCAGATAGATCTTGACAGACAAGAACACTGGGCCATATCTAAAAAAATGAAATTCAATGTAGAGAAAAGTAAAGTCCTACACTTAAGCAAGAAAAACCAAAAGTACACTGGGTGAAATCAGGTTCAATAGCAGTAACTGTGAGAGGGATCTTGGAGTTTTAGTGGACAACTAGCTAAATATGAGCCAGCAGTGTGCAGCAGCAGCCAAAAAAGCTAATGTAATCCTAAATTGTATTAACAGAGGGATACAATCAAGATCAAGGGAAGTACTAATACCACTCTATAAAGCCTTAGTAAGGCCACACCTAGAATATTGAATCCAATTTTGTTCCCCACATTATATAAAAGATGTTGAGACTAGAAAAAGTGCAGAGAAGAGCAACCAGGATGACTGGAGACTTAAAACATGAAGAACGGTTACAGGAACTGGGCTTGGCTAGTCTAGTGAAGAGAAGGACCAGGGGAGACATGATAGCGATCTTCCAATACTTGAGGGGCTGCCACGGGGAGGAGAGGGTCAAGCTATTTTCTAAAGTGCCTGTAGGCCAGATAAGGAACAATGGATGGAAACTGAACAAGGAGAGATTTAACCTGGAAATAAGGAGAAACTTTCTGACAGTGAAAACAATCAACCCATGGAATACCTTGCCCTCTGAAGTTGTGGGAGCGCCATCACTTGAGAGTGGATTGCCTTGCCCCACCTGAGCTAAAAAACAGCTCAGCTTACCAGCATTGACATAGGGCGGTTTTTGAGCATGTGCGAACTGGTAGGAAAAAAAATTGCAATTCCACTACTGGAGATGATTTTGATTGGGCTTATCTAACTTTGTACTGCCAGATGTGCAACTCCCATTATCTCATGCCAACACTTGACCAAGTTACAACCATACTTCTGCCTGCAATTACAGTCGCAAATCTTGCTGGTCACAACTAACCCAACTTTACTTTTTTTTTTTTTTGCTGTAGTTGTTAAGGAAACACTACNTTTTTTTTTTTTTGCTGTAGTTGTTAAGGAAACACTACAGTCATTAAGGGAATGCCATAGGCTGCAATGGATCATTTGCAATGGATTTTTTTTTTTTTGCTGGAAACTGAAAGTAAACACAGGGTTACAGGAAATCCCCCCTCCAATAGATTGCAGTAATGTGACTTTGGCATGCTGCAAATGGCTGTAAGCAGCGGACTAGTTGCCAAATGCCCAAAACACAATCACATTCATTTTCTGGGAATGGTAGAAATCAGAAATTCAAACCTTTTTTTTTTTTGCTGGGGGGGGGNAATTCAAACCTTTTTTTTTTTTGCTGGGGGGGGTGGGGTGTTCCTAATCTTTTTTGCCCATCTATCATAACTTCAGTTACTAAGCAACCAGTCATTAAATGAGGCTCACCTGAAGTAGATACTATGTTCTGAAAGGAGGACTAGTTTTTCTTCCTCAAATAATTTCCCTTTATGGGTCAACTTATATTTCATGTGAATACAGTAATAGGGTTTTTTTTGCTTTTGTTATCCAAATTTTTATGGGAACAGCAGCAGCTTTTCAGGTGAGAAAGTTTATGTTTTCCTTAAAATCTTATTCCCATTTTCAATTGGGAACTTAAAGGATACAAGGTACACAAGTAACTTGTGATTTTGGGTTTCTTTCTCTATTCTTGTTGCTGCTTTGTCTCCATAAATATTCACCCACCATTGCAGCGTTGATAAACTCAGATTCTTTCATAGAATGCCAGCTGCCTGCTCATTTTCCAGAAATACACGGAGAAGTCTGGTACTTTCATCCTGGAGAGTAAATTTTGTAGTAACAATGGCATAAAGCTATAGTGGTTTGATCCCTTTTTATGACCAAACATCTTTCTGTCGCCACAATTCAGCAGGAATTCTTTGGCTTCAAATTCTCATCAGTTTCTTCCAATTTTGAGAATACAGATAGTCCTCAACTTATGATCACAATTGAGCCAAAATTTGTTGCTAAGTGAGAAATTTGTTAAGTGAGTTTTACCTCATTTTCTCATCTTTGTTAGGGGAATCACTGCAATTCTTACATTAGTAACATGGTTGTTAAATGAATCTGGCTTTCCCATTGACTTTCCTTGTCGGAAGATTTTGCAAAAGGGAATCATGACTCCAGGACACTGCAACCGTCATAAATATAAGTTAGCTGACAAGCATCCAAATGTAAATCGCATGACCAACAGTCGGAAGTGTGAAAAATGGTCATAAGTCACTTTTTGGTGCTATTGTAACTTTGGTCACGAAATGACCTGTTGCATGTTGAGGACTACCTGTGTAAGATTTTAGTTATGATGGAAGTTACTATTTTCGCACACAGATCTTTTACAGTCAGTCCCAGTAGTATGAAATGAACCCCTCCAATATGTCACTTTTTGACACTTCAATTTAAGCAAGTATTATGCTGGAGGTAATTATATTTTCCCCTTCCCGTTTGAAAAGTTCATTTGGAGTTTTATTTTTTATTTTTTTTGTTAATAGTTTTAAGGTCGTATAGTTTTCTTTTAGTGGAAATGAATGACACTGCAAAGGAGGGGAGGTAAAATGAAATAAGGTGTGAATTCAGATTATAGCAATCCATGGCGAGGCTCTGATATCTCGTCTGTTAATTTATTTATTATTGGATTGATATTGCCGCCTATTCGCCCATGGCTACTACTCCCTTTCATTGGGCTCCTCGTCGCCGTCTGGAACTTTTCATTGGTGGAATAACTTTGGTTGTCAACCAAGTTGGCGAATCAAAGTGAAGGCGAGCCAAGTGGGCGTTCCTTGTACCAGAAGATGGAGGCGCTCGGTTGCGGAGGCGGCGCTCGGAAGGAGAGGATGGGCGTGGCCCAGGAAAGGGCGAACTCTGAGACGGAGGGCGTGGCTTGATCGGTGGGCGGCTGACGTAGAAGGAGCGTTTCAGGCGGAAGGAGGCGTTTTGACGGACGGAGCGCCCTCAAGAGACGTGAGGGGAGGCGTCTCCCCACAAGGACAGCGGAGGAAGAGGCGTGGCCCCCAAGAGGGCAGTGAACCTCTGAAGAGGCGTGGCTTTAAAATGGGAGCGCGGAAGACGACGAGGAGGAGGAGGAAGAAGAGGAGGAAGGAAAAAAAGAAAGAGGTGCCGGCGGTCCACTGCCTCCGCGCGTGCGCAGATGTTTGGCAGCCAACGAAGGGAAGCGCCTGAGGAGATCGCTGAAGGGGGATGGGGCGGGGCGTCGCTCGGCGCGAGACTGAAGCGGTTCGCCCGCCTTTTTTTCTTACCGTCTTGAACGCTCCCCCTTCTCGGGGCTTTCCCCCTCGCGCGTGCGTACTCCACTCGTGACCCTCCCCCCCCCGCGGCATCCCCCGTAGTCGTCCGCGTCCTCCTCCTCCTCCTCCTCCTCCTGTCAGTGGCCACCTGAGGGAGCCGCGCTCTCCTCCCCCACCCAGGCCCGGCCCGGCCCGGCCCTGTGAGTTGGAGAAGAAGGAGGTGGCGGCGTCGACGACTTGAGGTAGTGCGGGAGAAAGGGGAGCGCCGAATAGGGCTGAGGGGGGAAGAGAGGAGAGGAATGGGTTTGTTTTTCTTACTGTCGTCGGAGTGAAAGGGGGCGGCGGGAAAGAGTTTTCCCTCGGGTGTGTAGAGAGACCGAGGGTGCGCGGGTGGGAGAGAGTCCCCTTCCCGTCCCGTGTTATGGGAAAGAAAGCCGTGTGATTGACAGGGGTGGGGTGGGTGTCTCAGCTGGGAGGAAGAGGCTTGGGTTGTTTTTTTTTGGGGGGGGGACACATTTTGGGATGGAGGAAACATTTCGGTGAGGGTACTAATTAAAGCGTGGCGCGTATCGGGCCTCGGCCCACACAGTAAACTTGAGTTGACTTAATTAGTGCTTGGATGGGCGATCGTCAGGAAATACTCAGGCCGTCGGCTGGCCTAGAAAATATTTTTTTTTTGGGGGGGGGAGGAAGAACCAAAACCGTCGTGGAATAAGGCGGTGCCAAACTGCTTCCATATTGTTAACAAGAAACTACATGGACTCTCTGAAGTCACCAGGAGGGTCAAGCTCAACTTGGAAAAAAACTTTTTCTTAAAACACCTAAATATTTCAGATAGATGCCTGTGACTATCTGATCACCACTGGTGGCTGGGGGAGAATGACAGCAAAGATGCCAGAAGTTTCTTGAGTGGTTGGTTGTTTGGTTAGTACTTTACCTTTTTTTAAAAAGGGTTTTCTGTTCGGAGATTTTAGCTGCACAAAGATGCCCAACGAAACTTGCTCACCTCTTTGAAGAGGGAAAAGGCGATATACTGTAGTGTTCCCTCTTCAATCAATAATTGATATGTTGAGAAATAACTTTTCTGCTTGATGTTTAAAAAGTGTGTTGTGAAAGAAAAAAAGGTGCATTGGTGGAATTTTATTTATGCAATCCCCACCTCGGTCTGGAAGGACTTGAGGCAAGTTTTAATAATTATAGTATTTAAACACTACTTGTTAATACTTGTTTTCTTGACAGCTTGTAAAAAGCATTTTAAAGAAATATCTGAAACAACTGCTTCTGTTGTAGCAGTCTGCTACTTTTAAGTTAAGAACATATTACCAAAAAGAGAATATAATACTGTAGCTCTGAAATTTAAAGTTGTTGGGATGTGCGGTTTAAAACTTAGTCACCTATTGCTTAGAGTATTCATACAGAATGAAGGGAACTTATAGGACTACCCAAATTGGGGAAATACAGATTGAAGGATTTTTGATAACTGTTGATTCCATTGTGTTGCATGTTAACACTAGATTCCAGATAAAGAAAAAAGTCACATTTTTGAGTCAGCGAGAGGGTTAATAAGTAGTAGGATCAAAAAAGAATTTGATCCAGTCAGCTAATCCATAAATAGTCAAGCTTAACTTAAATCAGACCGAATAATACACTGAATAATTTCATCTAGGCAAGACAACACCTAAAACCAATCCTTGACCTGTTTTTGCATAATTAGTCCTCCAAGAAAAAGAACTGGGGAGAAAGAGTGACTGGGGAAAAAAACCAGGCTGCTTTGTTACAGAATTCTGGTGGTAAGTCCTGGCAGTATTCAAAACACACTGATTGGCTGTGATGATGAATCATCTTTTTCCTCCCTGACCAATGAAGAAGGGGCTAGTGATGGGCTGGAGAATTGCCAGTATTATCTCAGTTCATGAGATAATCAACATTTCTTGATGAATGAGAATGTTGTATTCCTCATATGCTAATTTTTGATTCAGCAGGTTGAGCTGGTAATTGTATGTTGGGGCAATCACCATTAAGGAAATCTGTTTGGATTAAATGTATTGCAAAAATAAGGACTGCTAAATAATGAAAAATTGAGATTTTTTTTTATCCTTACAACTACTTTAGCAGAAAATGTGGATAAGACCGTGGAGAAATATGCCAGTAGTCTGTGAAGAAATTAATGTTTGAAAGTTGACTGACATAATTTGAGGAGAAAAGAGGAAGCTAGCTGATCTCAGTCAAAATTAATTTCTTACCAGAGGAAATAGTTAGAAGCTTATTACAACAGGTTGTTTTTTGTGTGTAAGAATATACAAGGTTTAGGGGAAACTATGTAAATGAGCATCTGAGTGTATTTTTGCAAGGTAAAATTGTATTTAATCTTCAGGCTTATTCCTGAACTCCCTTGGGAGCGAGTTTAAGAACCTCATCAGAATAGTTGGAAGAGATGCCATTAAATGCAAAGTGCCTTTGGGGAGGTAATTGCCTGTGCTTTCTCATGGTGAATGTGTTCCAAGTGCAATAAAGTTTGAAAGGATTAGGGCTATTTAGGTATATTTCATGCATTTAGAATGAAAAATGAAATGAAGCATATCTGCCTGGAAGAAAACACAGGTAGCAAAATGACATACAGGACCATGAATGGAAATGCTAAGAGCACTAATAACAATGCAGGGGGAAACAAAGGCAAGTATTCCATTTGCACACTGTAACTGTTGAGCAAACTTGGGTGTACACATCAGCAAAGTGTAGAAATTGTGGCTACTGGGCATTTTGGACAGTAAGACACAAGGAATTGGACAGTTGACTGAATTGAAAGATGCTTTGGAAAAAGAAGGGATCCTAGATACAAGGAATTTGTTGTAGAACATGTTACTGAGAAATAAGCTTTGTAAAACAGTAAGATTTACCTTGAGTCAAGCTTGAATTCTTGTGACTTCATAGGCACAATGAATAATTTTTGGGGGGGAGACAACTTTGTGTTTCAATGAGAAATCTTTAAAAGAAGAAAAGGCAGTTATAAAGCCATTTTTCCTGTTTCTGTAGTATGTTTAGGGACAAAATAAACTTATTTAAAAGATCAGCCTAAGTGGTTCCAGGAGAAAATAGTTTAGAGACACTTTCTTGATTTAAAATATATAATTCCAGTTTTGAAAATTCAAGTTCTTCATTTACTGGATAAAATCTTTCCTATGAATGGCTGTGAAATAGCCATTGAATCATATCTGGATGAGAACTAAAATCCAAGGCCTGTCTATGGAATGGTTAACAACATCCCCACCCATTGATTTGTTTCTAAAATAGCCCTGGAAGTGAGACATTTCCTTCCTGTTAAATACAATGACAGGGATGGGTCTTCAGGTGATGAGAATGCCCTATTTTTCAGGTTATTGAGCTGGGACATTCTGGGGGCACCAAATTAGGAAATTCTCACTCATTTTCATACCCATTACCTTAAAGGAATGTTCTTATGAAAAAGATTTTCTGAATGAGATCCAAGACTTCTTAAAGGATGCTAGAGTTATACCATTTCATGCTTTTTAAAATTGTTTTATATAACTTTATTATATAACTAGAATTTCATTTCCAGTAACTTAAAATAATTATTCTATATATCGCATTTTGGAATAATATAAAACTTGTTGACTTGTGAGTCAACTTTGATATTTGAAATGTTTTATTATATTCCCATCTCAAGCCTTTGCTAGCCTGTAGATATTGTCCCATATCTATATATCTATGCCTTTCCCCTGTTTTTCTGAATCTTTTTAAAAATAGGATTCCCAGAACTGCGCACAATACTTAAGTTGGGATCCGACCACATACATACATACATACATACATACATACATACATACATACATACATACATACATACATACAATGGAACACTTAATTGACAGGACTGGAAATAACAAGGACAAAGTTCCTTCTATTATCTAGTTAAATTGCTTTCTCAAATTAATCTTACTATTCAATCCTAATGATATGAAACACACACTGATAAAGTATGCATTGGTTTAACTCTTATCCAGAAAATGAAATTTGGGTGCTAGAATGAAATTTAAAAACATACAGGAGGGGAAAATGGAATACAGAAAAAGGGCAGTCGAATTGTGTAACTTCTTGACAGTTCCAATTACTTTAGTTACTATAACTGTTACAAATTTTGTTTTCCTAAAACATGAGGTACAAGCAGTGGTATGCCCGACCTGGCTTGTACTAGTTCACAAGAGCCAATTGTTAGAGCAGAGCTGAGCCACAATGCCTAGCATGCTAGTCAGATACCTGGTGGCTCATGGCGTGGCAGCAGCAATGGAGATAGCAAAGCTGGTAATTATGCATTTATTAGCATACCACTGGATGTGAGCCACTTTTCTATGGCCTTTTTCCCCTTAGGATTTGTGAAATCAGCGTTCGTACAAAATTAACAATTTTAGAAGTATATATTGCAAAAGGCATCTTAACAAGCTTTAAAATAACTCATGTTTAGTTGCTTAGGAGAAACTAAATATGCCTAGTTTAGGAAGTGATTCTTTTCTTTATATGGATCATGTGCTCTTTTGAATGTCAAATTTATTTATATCTCACCATTATTGTTTTTACAAATAACTCGAGGCGGTGAACATATCCAACAAAGGCTGCTTGCTACAACAAATATGGTATAAAAATTATTTTTAAAATAATGTTTCCTATTTTTGAAATGGAGATTAGACTGAAATATTGACTCGCATCAAGGATTAATTCTACTTGTTGGCTGAGATGGAATTCTTGCCTCCTAATTTAGGAGATCATGTTGAACTTCCAACCTTGGCCAAAATCAGGTTATTAGGTGCTTCTGTTTATATATCTTTCACTAGGCTTTTTAATAATTTAATTGTCACTTAACATGAGACTTTGAGCCCAACATTTCCCCCTTATTCCATCATCTCACGTGTACTAATTGTATTAGGTCACTGGCTCCTTCTTAATCACAGTGCATTTTTTGCTGCCTCAGCATTCACTTGTACTTATTACATTAAGCAGGTTCATTTAATAATCCTCTCAAGCAAGTCCCTTTTTAATTAAGAATGTTAATAACTAAGCAGTTAATTTTTTAAATTTGAAATGTTTAGATTTCTAAAAATAATCTAATAAAAGATTCCACACATCAGTTCTTTCCTTTAAACTATATTAGAAAGATCAAAGATGTACTAAATTAACATTACTGTATATACCAAGTCATACAGTTGTCCATATAATCTAGAATACAGTTAGTAGATTAGCGTATTCTAGAGTATTAGAGATATGCTACAGTGATTCTGAAAGGCTTATTTTCATGCATCTCACTAGAGGTGATTTTATTAGCACAATTGAGCCTAAAATTTATGTTGCTAAGCAAGTCTATCAGTTAAGTGAGTTTTGCCCCTTTTTATTACCTTCCTTGCCACACTTGTTAAGTGAATCACTGTGGATGTTAAGCTAGTAATATGGTTAAGTGAATCTGCCTTCCCCATTAACTTTGCTTATCAGAAGGTTGCGAAAAGCAATCACATGATCCTGGAACATTGCAACCATCATAAATATGAACCACTTGCCAAACATTCAAATTTTGATCATGTGACCATGGGGAATGCTGCAAGTCGTAAGTCACTTTTTCAGTGATGATGTAACTTCAGTGATGATGTCACTAAATGAACTGTTGTAAGTTGAGGACTACTGTATCATGATTTCTTATAAACATTTGACAGCTGCTGAGGGAGACTGCTGATATAAAATTTGAAATACATCAAAATAGAATATTTGGAGAGGAAGTCAGAAAGGAAGTCAAACACAGACCCAGGTTGATTTGTGCAGTGCCTCCCAAGATTTGAGGGATATTGAAAGTCAGGAGGAAAAAATGGAACAGTATTGGGCAGGGAGGGAAGTTTTATACTTGGCAGCTACCTGTGACACTTAACAGCTTCCTGAAAGGGCATGGTTAGCTGCCTTATTGTTATAAGTTAAAGAGCACCACATTTTGTTCCAGGTTTCAATTACTACTTTTAATACAGGATTTAGGGTAAGACCTGATGCATACTTGTGTCCCTAGGCTTAAGTATGATGTTGCTACTTTTATTTTAACAAACCAGAGGTGGTAAAATATTCAAGTATTCAATATCTGGTCTATTTTCCAAGTATTCTGAGATGTAAGGGAGGCTAGACTTAACCACTGTGAACAAAACAAATATATATTAACAAATATAATTTAAAACTGAAACGGCTGTGAAAGTCTGACTCACAGACAAACTCAATACAGAAGCCTGATGATGGCAGATGAGANAACTCAATACAGAAGCCTGATGATGGCAGATGAGATTCTGCCGAAACATTGCTCCAACTTTAAAAGCACAACTACAATGACTGGGAAAATACCCGAACAAAGCTGAACAACAAAATATATATATATATATTTCTTGGCTGCCAAAAACTAATGTACAAATTTGACCACAGCATAGGGTTTGTCTAGAGGACTTGTTCTGCATGTGTGTTCTAGACACATTAATTAATATTCAGGAAAGCAGGTGATGTAATTCTTGCTATTTCTGTCCTTATTTCTGTCCCTGTACCCTATGACTATCATTAAATGTCGTACCTTATGATTCTCAACTCTTGATGAATGTATCTTTTCTTTTATACATACTGAGATTATTTACACCAAGACAAATTCCTTCTGTGTCCAATCACACTTGGCCAATAAAGTATTCTATTCTATTCTATTTTATTCTATTCTATTCTAATTAAACATAACCTAAAGAGAACATCCAGTCTGTTTTTGTTAGCATTCCACGAAGGTACCCCACTTGGCAGGCTGTTCCTTTGAAAGCTTTAAGTATGAATAATAAAAATTGATTTTTTTTTTCTGAAAATGCATGCTCATAATTTGTGACTATGGCCATGGCTCATCATTATAGATAGAATTTGCATAACATTAGTCTGCTTCAAGTCAATCTGTCTTCATAGTTGAAGAAGGTGCTCATAAACATGCAGTTCTTGACTTATGACCATTCTTTCAATGACTGTTTGAAGATATGACAGCACTGAAAAAAGGGACTTGACATTCCCTGAAGTAACAAGTGTCACCACAGTTATGTGATCAAACTACAGTGTCTTGCTCAGTTAAAGGCCCTGTCACACTGCCCAACGGATGCAAAACGGACACAACGGACGAGCAAAATGTTCCATCCGTTGTTGTTATTCCGCTCTCAAAGGGCGGCCAAAAAGGGTTTGAATAAAACCAGAGCGGATAACACGAAAGGAACGGACAAGGTGGAGGACAGCAGAGCGGATGGAAACGGATGCAAACGGAAGACCCAGCGGATGGAAGCAGATGAGAGCGGATAGCTTCCGGGGGGCATCAGCAAAGCCGGACCGCGGAACGGATGAAAGCGGTCATGCACAGCGCATGAAAGCCGGATGCAGAGCCGGTAAGCCCTAGGCGGATGGGCGCTAGCGTTAACTTGCGCATGCGGGCGAGGGAATGCATTGCGTAAGCCCTGCGGATAGTAAGAGAAGCAAGCCTCGGAAGCAGCGTCACCATTCAGAGAAAGGCACCTGCTGGCCGGACAGTAGTTGACAAGCCTTGCCTGCCCTGCCTGCATGCCATTGCTGCCAGCCTCCCTGCCAGCCTTTGCTGTCTGCCTGCCAGCCTTGCTTTGCCAGCCTCCTGCCAGCCATTTGCGGTCGCCTGCAGCCTTGGTGCCTGCCTGCCTTGCCAGCCCTTGGTTCATGCCTGCCTGCCAGCCTTCCTGCCAGCAGCAACCCCAACAACCAGGAAAGAACAGAAAAGCCTCGAGCCATTCTGCTGCAGGCCCTTACAAGAGGACAGGCTTACCATCCCGCACCCCTGGCCCCCTCACTTGTTCTGCTGGTGGCTTCTGCAGCACAGGGCTGCTCTTCTGCGGGCTGGGGCTATCTGCTGCCTTCTGCGCTTCTGGAGGAGCTGATGATGCGCGATTGCTCTAAGAGGGATCAGACAAGCACGCCGAGCACCACGCCGACACTCCACGAGCACCAGACCCTTCACCCCCTGAGACTGAACGACCAAAAGGAGTGCCAGAGACTCATTCTTGTTTTATAGCTTGTTAAATAAAGTCTATTTTTGATTCACCCACTTGCTTCATTTCTCTTTTTTTTAATAAGAATTCTTGTGGAAAACTTTTAGAAATGGTTATTTAAGGCCTTGCATGCTTGTGGGATGGGTTAAGATAGCTTGTGGGATATGGCAGGGATACCTTTGGGATGGGTAATAGCTGTGGGATAGATAAACCTCCATGCACAGCATAGTGAGACTGTATATGGGTCCACCCTCCAGTGCCACACATTATGGCCCCTTTATTATTCAATAATAATGTAAATCAGTCATTGCCACACATGTCAACATAAACACAACTCTTTATTAAATGCCCTGTTCACTGTAGGCCCACCCATCATACATGCCGAATCTCATCAGCTTGATGATGACAGGGCTGATAGGAAGATCCATTAAGCATCTATCATCACTGTCTATGCCCCACTCCACTGCTCCAGCTGGGGAGTTGCACCAGTGTCTCAGACGAGTTGCCACTGCTTCTTCCCTTCATGTGAGGCCTGTTGGCCTTGCACATCCTCAGTGTCTATCAGGCTTTCGCCCCTATGCCTCCCAGTTCCCCAGGGCTCCATTCCCAGTGCCTTGTTGGAGGTCCACGAGGCCTGTTCTGCAAGACTGGGGTTACGACTTGCGCCATGAGATTGTGCAGGATGCAGCAACTTCCATGATCCTTCACCCCCCGGTTCTCTGGGAGATGCTGCCGGGTGGGGTGAGAAGTATCCTGGAATCTGTTGGGCCAGAGATGCCAAAGGCGTTCACCACCCGCCTTGCCCTGGACACTTGTAGTTGAAACGCTGTCTTTCATGGGTGAGGCATCTGACGGTGTAGGGCTTCATGAGTAGGTTGTGAGGAGAAGGCTTGTTCAGTCCCCCCACGATGATAGATAGGCACATTCTTGCGTGTCGTTGGGCAGGGGCGTCTGGAACTGTGGAAGCCCCATATGAGGTTGCGTTCCAGCCCCTCCTTGAGGTGAATGCGTTAGCCTGGCATCTGAAGCTCAAACCCGTGCACTGAAAAGCATCCGATGTACAATGAACTTGTAGTCAGAGCAACGACCATAGCGAAGGTTTTATGAATGCTGAAAAAAGAAAGCCCTTTAGTTAAATAGTGAACCCTGAGTTGTGGAGGCCACGTTGCTTGCCATCGATGGCTCCATCGGTGTGGGGAAAGTGCCACTCTGAGTACACTGCTTCTGTAACTTTCTTCCATCCTTCCTCATGAGGGGCATGGAGGAGCTCCTCCATGTTATTCTTCGATGATGGCCATGCACCACTTCTCTGGCAAGCTGATGTGTGTGTGGCACCTCCAGCCGTTTACTGCAATGCTCCTGTAGGTGGTCCTTGAGCCAGTGGCGCGAGTTGAGGGTGCCACCTTGAGCCCAGGTTCCAGGCTGGCCGAAAGCTGGTGTTTGCCTTGGTCAAACCTGGGTGTCAAGCTCGCGCTGCAACAAACTTCGTCAAACAATGCTGGAGTATCCTCAATGAAATTCTGGAAATTGCCCGATTAATCCTGTC